>JAEANM010018462.1:0-12635 GCA_017656035.1 Myanophis thanlyinensis | reverse complement strand
AAAATAGAACAGAATAGAATAAGCAGAGTAGAACAGAGCAGAATAGAATAAGAACAGAATAGAATAGAACAGAATAGAAAATATGGAATGAATTGAAGGCAGTGCAAAGGGTTCTTTGCTCTAAAAATGCTTCCTAACATCTGCAGAGAGCTAGCTAGCCAGATGTTGTCTTATGAAGCCAGAAGAAAGTCAGTGTTTCCTATAATCTAATTACTATGAACCGCAGTGGCACAGTGGTCAGAGTGCAGTACTGCAGGCTACTTCTGCTGATTGCCGGCTGCCTGCAATTGGACTGTTCCAAGTCCCACTAGGTTCAAGGTTAAACCAGCCTTCCATCCTTCCAAAGTGGGTAAAACGAGGACCCAAATTGTTGGGGGAAATAGGCTGACTCTGTAACCCGCTTAGAGAGGGCTGTAAAGCACTGTAAAGTACCCAGCTGAATTTCATGCCTAAAATGAGACTAGAGTTCAGTCTCCTGGTGATTGGCCCAAAGTCACCTAGCTGAATTTCATGGCTAAGGTGGCACTAGAACTCCCAATCTCCTGGTGATTGGCCCAAAGTCACCCAGCCAGATTTCATGCCTAAAGTGGGACTAGAACTCACCGTCTCCTGGTGATTGACCCAAAATCGCCCAGCTGGCTTTCATGCCTAAAGTGGGACTAGAACTCACAGCTCCTGGTTATTGGCCCAAAGTCACCCAGCTGGCTTTCATGCCTAAGGTGGAACTAGAACTCACTGTCTCCTGGTTCCTATGCCAGCACTTTAACCACTAGACAAAGAACAGTAGCAACCCAAGTCAATGGCACATCTTCATCAGAAGTGGCTGAGATGAAATTTGACACTTGATTATTTTGACTTATGGTCAAGATATGGTTCATGGCAGAAGTGAAATTCAGCAGGTTCTAGCAGGTTCAGTAGAACTGGTAGTAAATTTTCTAAGGAGTTCAGAGAACCGGTTGTTAGAAGAAATCTCCTTTTGTTTTTCCCACTTTACAGGGTTAATCCTGTAAGGAAGGCAGGAAAGAAACATCCTGGTGTTGTTTCTGGCTTAATCTTTATTGCCCTGCTTACAGAAAACCGCCCACCCAGTCACAGGACCCCCCCAGCAAGTCCCGCCCATAGAACCGGTAGTAAAAAAAATTGAATTCCACCACTGGTTCGTGGTCCTAAAATGCCACAGATTTGTATGTAGTCTTCTTTAGAGTAGGCAAACTCATCTCCAAAACCAGGTGGCACCCACTTTTCTTTCTCGTACACCTCTCCAGTAAACATTGTGCGCGAGAGAGAGAAGCGCAAAAGTGCAGTGAATAAAAGGTGAAAGTAGAGAAAAAATATCAGGTGTCAAATTCAGCCGTGTCTCCCAAATGTCTTTCCTCCTTAACGCACTTCAGCAACTGTAACACCATCCGTGGTGGCGAATGAGGGGAGTTGAGGGCCATTGAACACTCTTAATTTCCCCAATGCTGTCAAATTATGGCAGCATCTGTTCTCAATAACTTTCCACATATCAGGAGTGGAAAGCAGGTAATTAGCGATCCCTGGTTTTTTGTTTTTTTTTCCAGGCAGAGTAGTGCCTCTTCATTTAAATCTTTGTTATGGATGGACAGTCTGGACCCCGTCTGGTAGCTTCAGAAGATTTGCAGACAAAATTAAGAGGCAGAAAAGGAAGAAGGATCAGAAAATAAGAGCGTTGGAGATCTTCTGATCCAACCCTCTGCTCAACCACTTCAGACAAATCGTATACCATTTCAGACAAACGGTTGTCCAATCTCTTCTTGGAGACCTCCAGTTGATGGACCGCACAGAACTTCTGAAGACTCCACTGGTTAATTGTTCTCACCAGCTGGGAACTTTCTCACCCTGGTTTTGGGTTGGGTCTCTACTTGATAAATTTCCACCTGTTGTTTCTTGTCCTCCCTGAGCACTCATGAAAAAGCCTAGCTCAGAATGTCCATTTTTGGACCATCTACCCAATTTCATTTGGGGCTACAGCAAGATCACCCAAGGGGACCTGTCTTTAGAACTAAGTGAATCCCACATCTATCCGCTTCATGGAATCCAGCCAGTTGAAGAGATATCATTGGATGCTTGACACATTCCTTACTTTGGGCTATCAAAACACTATTAAGTTTTTCTTGACAACTGAGGTGTGACCCAAGAATCAGGTAGGTTGTCTGAAATCATGTGATGCTGTAGGAAATCTGTAACCAACTGGGGGGCATTCCCCATTTGTCAAGACTGATAGTCATGCCTCTCTTCATTCATGTTCACCTCCCAACACCTAATGGATGAATCCAGGGTGGTGGGGAAGGTGTGGGAAGAGTCTTCTGTTGATTGACCCAAAGTCAGCTAGCTAGCTTTCATGCCTTAGGCAGGACTACTACGGAATTTAGTCTGCCAGTGATTGGTCCAAAATTACAAAGCCAGTTTTCATGCCTAAGGCAGGACTAGAATTCGCTGTCTCCTGGTGATGGGCCCAAAGTCACCCAGATGGTTTTCATGTCTAAGGAAGG
Source organism: Myanophis thanlyinensis (assembly GCA_017656035.1). NCBI lineage: Eukaryota > Metazoa > Chordata > Lepidosauria > Squamata > Homalopsidae > Myanophis > Myanophis thanlyinensis. The sequence goes on along the minus strand of JAEANM010018462.1, from coordinate 10,122 downwards.
ACTAGAACTCACCATCTCTTGGTGATTGGCTCAAACTCACCCAGTCAGCTTTCATGCCTAAGGCAGGACTAGAACTCACTGTCTCCTGGTGATTGGCCCAAAGTCACCCAGCTGGCTTTCGTGCTTAAGACAGGACTAAAACTGTTTAATGAGACAAGAGAATATGAAATTATATATAGGACAGATAAAAGAACAAATATAATGATTAAACAGATATGGATACTTTGAAAATGATGAATTTAGAGAAATGAGACAGATAAAATAAGGTTGAGGAAAGTAGGGGAGAGGATAAAATGTTGAGACAATGTTGTTATAGTTATGAGATATGGAATAGAATATAAAGATGAATTGTGGTTGAGCTTATTTCTGTATGGAGAAGTGATAATTCGGGATCTTGCTGTTCTAAAAAAAAAAGACATTGTTTGTTTGTTTGTTTGTTTTTCTGTTTTGGAAAATCAATAAAATTTTTATATAAAAAAAGACAGGACTAAAACTCACCATCTCCTGGTGATTGGCTCAACATCACCCAGCCAACTTTCAAGTCTACAGTGGGATTAGAACTCACAGCTCCTGGTTTCTACATCAGCACCTTAACCACTCAATGAGATGTGCCCAGACTGAGGGAAAAAAAGCAACCAAATGAGTTGTACATGACGGATGTGATTTCAATTCCAGTCCATATGTCTTTTCTGTACCTCGGCTGCCTGACTATACATCTTGTGTGCTAAATTCCATCTATTTGCTTATTCGGACCAGTGCGTCCCACCCACAGAATGTCAATGGGTCCCAGATCAATGGCTGTTCCAGCGATCCTAGAAGCCAACCATCTTTCCAAACTGTGCAAATAAGAAAGACTCAGGTGTGAATTGGGCTGTTCCAGATCTAAGCTGTGCTGAATAGCTCTTTGCAGTTATTGCAACGTGCAGTTCAATCCAGCCGCCGATCTCAGCGGTGCCGGGAATTTACAGTCAGCCAGGAAGCATCACTTGCACATCTACAGAGCCCACTTGGGAATTTGTCTGTTCTCAAGACCACAATGTCCTTTCTTGCTGCTAAAATAAAATGGTCTGCAATTCTGTGCCTTACCAGTTAGCCCGAAAGCTAGTGATTTTCTGTCAGTTCGTATCCGTCAGATGCTGATGAGACATGAATGGATGGCTGTGTTTTGTTGGCGTTTGCTCTCCGGTGTAACGTAGTACATTGAAATGGTTTTCTAGTGAGCAAGTGACATTCTCTTAATTCTTTTATTTTCTCTTGAGAGAGAGAGAGCAAGGGGGGAGGGAATGTGTATGAGAGAGAGATTATATATAAATAATATAATCATTTGATGCACTTCTTCATAACAAAGATCAGCTAGACCTTTGCTAGAATCCTAATAACTGGAAAATCCCTGACAGCCATTTGGATTCAAAATCTACTACATTTCCACTTCTTTAGAGATCTTACATGCCAATAACTACCATGCTTTAAGGTTATATGTTTTCAGGATATCAGGATTATCATAAAGTTGATCCTCTCACCAGATTCTAGCAGAAAACAAACAAGGTCAACATATGCCCTCCAATACATGATGGACTACATAATAATTGAAACAGGTCCATGATTTTTACTTGTTTATATGAGGAGTCACATAAGAATTTTAGTATGTGTTTCTCTTATTCCTCTAAATTAGGAAACCTGGAACGCTTCAATGCCACATCCAAGATTGATTCTATAGACTAAAAGAAGATGACTCTCACACAATGAACTACATGGTTCATCAGCTGAATCCAAATCTTATCTTGAAGATTTACTAAATGGTACAGACGCTCAGAAATCCATAACCATCAGACAAGATATCAATTAATGCAAAAGTCTTAGGACAAATGGCTATACTCTGCTTCTACTTTCCCAGACTTAGTTTGCTAAAGCATGAAGAAATCTTGCTGATGACCTAGGAGACATTAATGATTGCACACTGTCTTAGTAATGTTATCATTTATGCAATGTCAGCATGCTCATGTGTTATATGCCAGAGGTCTTCCCATTTACTATGCTGTAGCTCACATTGCCAGCAATCTCTCACACACAAACACAAGAGGCAGAGATAATATTTCATTTGAAAACTTACACATTGTTTTCAGTTCAGTAAATTCAACTACCATCAAAAAAGCTTAAAGCAAATTGAAGTACAGAAATGATACAAACTGAACTAGAATTTTACAAATATATTTGATTCTACTGAATCCAAATGAACTAGCACTCTTCAGTGCTTTTTAGCAGAAAATAATTTTTCTAATTTTAAAAACGTGGTCCATTTTAAGTAATAGCCTTTTAACAATTGAGCCTTAAAAAAAGATAAGTTTCTATATGCTTTCTGTAAAGACCTACATGCTTATAAACAAATTCTTAATTGTGGAATATGGATCAAAGGAAACAATCACTTTTTACAGGTAGTTAGGTATGCAGCATAAAAAGAGAAACATAATGTATATAATTACATTGCTAGCTACTGCCAAAGCAAACTGCTTTAAAATTCATCCAAAACCCAAATATTTTTCATAGTTTAGAATGATAAACAACATATACTGAAGAAAACCATCTTCTTAATTAACACAACACACCATAACATTAGCCCACCAAATGAGTCCAGTGATATAGAATTTTAAGTCACCTTGGTAAACTGGTGCGTCCAGCGTCCAGTGTCAGATCTGTGTGTACCATTTCTTGTTTCAATTCTCCAATTTCTGAAGCAATTGTGTCAATTAGCTTGAAGACAAAAGCAATATGACATCAGAAAGTGGAAGATGTAGAAATAAAAGAATGGACAAGATGAGTCACTTAGGATTACAACTCATTTCACCCTGCCTAATTCTGACTTCCCGTTCTTAAGAGGAACCAACATAATGAAGCATTATTTCATTCAGTCACATATAAAATCAGCTTGTATTGAACATACCTAATACTCCTTCCTCCTTCTGTTTTCCATACATTTACCCTTGAAGTCAGTTCAGCTGAGAGAGAAGACTGGCCCATGGTCACCCAGTTGGGTTTCATGCCTAAGGAGGAACTAGAACTTTCCCGGTTTCTAGCCTGCTGCCTTAACCACTAGACCAAAATCATTAAATAAATGTTTTGTAAAATTCTGTTTAACATTTGTATTGTTACTGAACTTATACTGGAAGAGAAAAAAATACGCAAACAACAAAAAAAGAAAATAAATAAAAGGCATACATATATAAAGTTTTTAAAGTTTGATCACACAGAATACCATTTTCCATATATTGTTAAAGAACCTATGCATAAAAAAGTGAGTGGACAAACATCAACAATCCAAGATTATAAAACCAGGGTGCACTGTCTTTCTGTTGTAAAGACGATTTTTTTTTACTAAATTCCATCTTGATATTTTCGCACCTCTTCATATAGATACATTCCAAATTTTGGATATATAATTCAAAAGCAGATCTCTAAACTCTTATGTTTCCTAAAACCATATAAACCAACATGGAAATTAAACAAAAATGGAGCAATAATATGACGAGCTTTTGAACAGATCATTTATATAAGTTTTCTCTCCATTGGTTTAGACTCACCTGTTCTGAGAAACTCTGTATGATTGAAAGATACTTGGATTCCATTAGTGTGAATTATAATTATTGAAATGAAGTACTTAATTTCTCAGAGATTAAAATACCAACCCAATTTCTCTGAACCACTAATGAGTTCTAAGAAGCAATGAGTTAAATTGTACACTAGTAATAGTGTAATTATGAATAAATTGTATTATAGATTTTCAAATATTACATATTAGGCACATGGAATATTACAAATGTCACCAGTACCTCTCCTATGTACAAACTGTGAAAAATTATATATGTATTTTCTTCATAGTGTTTTCCTGCAAGTGCAGAATCTGCTTTTTTTCAGATCAACCAAGTATTGATCCTTTGGGTGCAGCATTTTCTCAAAATGTATGTGAATTTTGAGTTCATTTTCTTCAAATGTCGGGCTTCCATCCATATATATTTACTAGCGTAAATATTATCAGAAAATGATATTGCTCTATTCATTCAAGGCTTCTGCTAACATTTTGCATAATATCCCAAAATCAAGTTTAAGGTCACCTATGACCAGTGTACATTTTTAAATATAACTTTATTAACATTTTAAGATGAAAGATAAAACCAAGAACTAATATTTAGGAAAAAAAAGGAAGAGAAAGAAAAGATATAAGAGAAGAACAGACACAATAATCCAGTAGAAAAGAAAGAAGAAATTACTTCCAATTTTCTTCTATAGCAGTTGTAAGTATAAATGTAAATTAACATTTTATTCTATATTTACAGTTTTGCTTATATTTCTCTATAATCTATTTTTCTAATTATCAAACCATATATCATAATTCATTTTTTTAATTTATGAAAAAAATGAAAATGTATTTCCAATCAGCTTTAATGTTCTGTCTTTAAAGCTGTCAAGTTGACCATCTCAGCAAGTTCCATTTTCTACAATGAATGTAACCAAATGTGTCATAGTCACTTAAATGTATATGTTATAATTTTTTTTAAGTAATAGTTTGCACCAAGAATTCCATATTCAGAATTCCTTGCCCGTGTTTAAGGATCCTTTATATGCATACTACATAACGCTAAGCCATTATTTGTTTCAGAAATTTGGTGAATGTCATAAGTGTTTACACTTAATGTTAGTCCATAACCACACCTACATTTAACCAGACCACATATGTGCCATGTTGCCAGGTGGTGCCTGACCACCACCTATTTTAAATAAATGAAGGTTTCTATAGACAAAAGCTGTGCTATGGGTTCACCTGTATCCCCCATTGTGGCCAATCTCTACATGGAAGATGCAGAAACCAAGAGCCTTAGACTCCTTCACAGGAATTCCACCCACTCACTATAGGTATGTGGACAATACTTGGGTCAAGATTAAAACACAGGAAGTGGAAGCCTTCAAAAAACACATCAATTCTGTGGACAGATAGATTAAGTTCACACTGGAAGATGTTAAAGGAAACAGTCTGGCTTTTCTAGACTCTGCAGTGCATATTACAAAAGGCAGGAGCATTAACACTGAAGTTTACAGAAATCTCCCACACACTGATCAGTATTTACATTTTGATTGACCTAGACTATCAAATTTGATTGACCCTGACCTAGACTATCAAAGTTCAACGTTTGCCTACCAGTAAAGAGGGAAAAGAAAAAGAACTAAAACATGTCAAAGAATCCCTCAGAATTTGTGATTAACCTAACTGGGCCTTCATAAAATCCAGAAAAAAATCCAACAGGAGCTCTTCCATTACAGACAAAGACAGAACAACAAACATAGCAATGCTGTCATTCCATATGTTGTAGGAATATCTGAAAAGATTAGGAGAATTGTCAACCAACACAACATACAAGTACACTTTAAACCCAAGAATACACTAAGGAAGAAACTCATCCACCCCAAGGATAAAATACACAGACAAAAACTGAGCAATGTGAAATATGCAATACAATGCAGTGAGACATGTACAAATCTGAATATTGGTGAAACAAAACAATCACTTCACAAGTCCATGACACAACATGGGAGATCAAACCCATCAGGACAAGATTCAGCAGTCCATTTGCACTTGAAAGACCAAGGTCGCTCTTTTGATGACAGCAAAGTCCAAAGCCATCATAACCGATGAAGTTTCTTGGATGAGAAATGAAACATTTTGTTCTTCTTCCTCAAGGAAAAAACAAGCCAGTTGCCTTTTAAAAAAGCACTTTTGAGACAACTATATCTACAATTCCTATTATGGTTTAGTAGAGATGTTGTGGACAATTCAAAATTAATTATGTCATATCATTTCTAATGCTATAATATTGTTCTGTGCAAAAACAGAGGATCTGAGTAAGCAGGATGAAGTATAAGCTAGAGTATCCCAAAGAAGGTAAAATTGAAGGCAAAAGGAGAAGGGGATGGCAGAGGATGAGATGGTTAAGGTAGTGTTATTAATGAACATGAATTTGGGAAAACTCCAGGAGATAATGGAGGATGGGATGGGGGTGGGGGGCTGGCGTTCTGTAGTCCATGGGTTCGTGAAGAACATGACTGAACCACAAGAAAATATAACCTTACTATTTTGAAAATATAGCAGTTTGAAGAGATAAAAGTTTTGAAGAGATATCAAATTTCAGAATGTGAAGTTGTTAGAACTCACTGTAATGTAAAATTTAAATCTTCTGTCCCAGCTACGATCTCAGTAAAAATTTCAAATAAAAGAAGCAAACTGATCTGTAATGAAATTCATAAACAACCAATATCTTTATTAGGATAAATGAACAAGTTTTGAGTCCTTTGAAATTCATTATTTTGTCATATTCTGGACTCTGACCAAATAAGCCAGTTTTCCCCTTATAGAACAAAAGAGTAGATGGTTCACATAAAGCTTTTCTTTCAAAGTACATTGTTTCACAATTCTGTCCACCAGGGGGAACCACACTACTAAAGGTGTAACAAAATATCTAAAGTATTTCAATCAATATCCTCAATAAACTCATATAAATTGATTTATATCATGTATACCTCTGACTAATGTAATCAGAAGTATGTATAAAATAAATCATTATTTTGATATTTATTTATATTTGCTTTTCTGTGAATTCATTGAACTGAAATTCATGAAATGTTCTCCCTTCCCTTCCACTATGAACAACTAAGCCGAACACTTTGAAGTCCAACTGCAAGTTGGAAAAGAATAGATTAAGGTCTATTTTCAAATAACAAGTTCAAAACAATGTTTGTATTTTAAATACATATTCCTAGCATATAATGGATGTACAAAATATAATTTCATCTTATTATTAGAAATGGCATGTCTGTTATGAGGAAACAAGGTGATGGTGTTTGTCCACAAACTGGTATGCTTTGGGGGGATTGGATAGAAAGGTTTGTATCCTAGCTAGAAAATGGGGATTAGAAGTGTTCTATACTTCTGAACAATATAAACCAAAAAAATGCACAGTGGGATCTCTTGGAACCATTACTTTTCGGTTACGAATTTTATTAATTATGATGGCACTCCATATACACAGCCCACAATTTTTTTCCATTACATAGACAATACTTTTGTCATAATAAAAAAGTATAGTTAGACACATTAAACAATCAAAAACTTTAAAGGTGTAACATTTACAAGAGAAGAAGACAGCAACAAAATTACCTTTCCTGGATATTTTCATCAGCAGAGAAAACAATGGCAGGCTAAAATCACATGCATACGAAAAAATAATTCACATAACCAACGCAACTCCTCAACTGCCTCCAGGGGAATTGAATATAAACATGATTCAGACAAGGAAAATCATACATAATGGTCCAAACTCCAAAAGAACTAGATTACCTATGGAACACCTTCCAGTCCAATGGAAATCCTGCAACTTCATTAAAAAGTGCTTACCCATATACCCTATTGCTACCAAAGAGTATGAAAAAAGATAACTCTCCCATGCTGTACATCAAACACATCTGAGACAACCAACAGACTATTATGAACTCTTGGCATCACTGTGGCACAAAAATCTCAACAAAACCCTATCAAACATTTGAAGCAAAGCCAAAGTCCTAGTAATGAAATAAAAACAGGAGGTGTCCACAACATTCAAGGTATGGACTGTAACAGACATTGTAGGAAGATAAACTGAAAATTGCTAGAATAAATCCGTGAACATCTATTGACAATCAGGAGGTACAAAATCATTTTTTCAAATAGTTTTATTAATAATCATACATGCAAAGGCTAAAAGTCAATACAAACTACAAAATATACAAAGAAATGTAAAAAAAAATAAAGGGGTATGTGAAAATGGATAGGAAAGAGAGAAAGAAAAAAGGAATTAATTTCCCTTTCATCCTAGTGAGCTAAAAATAATTTTAACAGCTTATCACCATTTGTAAATAAATAAAACATAGTCTTTTTTCCCCATATATCATCTCTTAGATAGGGAACATAAGATCTAAAAATTATGTCAATCAATTTTTAATCAGTAAAAGTCCAGTAAGGACAAGGACATAATTATATCTTCAGAATTTCTTCCTATAGCTCATTTAAGTCCAAATACTCTGTTAACTGATCATTGTCAGCAAAAGTCCAGTAAGGCAACCAGATATAACTATTTTCTTCTTTTAACCTAATCAAGCAAGCCAAACTTATAAATCTTTCCTGACATTTTAAAAGATACTTTGACCTCCTTTAGAAAAAATCCCAGAGGTAATTTGCTGCTCATCTATGTTTCAAAGCAAAATCCCTATAGAACTTTAACAGATTTCTCTTGTATCCATAAATAAAATTTACCCTTTTGTTTGTCACTCCTTTTTTGAAGTTTTATCTTTTTATTAGTTTATAATATAAAATACAAAAATAAAAAAGCAAATACTGTAATAGGAAAATGATGAGAGGAAAAGGGTAAGAGAAAAAATGTAGAAAAAAGGGGAAAAAGAAAAAAAAGGCATTGACTTCCAACTCCGTTTGGTGTAGTAGAATAAGATAATAGCATCAACTTTTGTTTGTCACTCCTAAGAAAAGTCCTTCGAAACATTAGCAGAGCTGTTTTGTATAGCCAGAGAGGTGGTGAAAATATCCAAATCAAATTCCTGATTTAATGCCTTTTCATCTCCTTTAAGCAGGGGTGTCTAAATGGATTTGTTCAAGGGTCAGATCAGCATTGTAGTTCTCTTCCGCGGGAGGAGGGGGTGAGAAAGATGGGATGGACACCTCCTGCAGCACTTTACTGCCAAAATGGGGTGCACAGGGTCTCCACACGGCCCATTTTTGGCTGGTTTCTGGCCCATTTTCTCTGGCAGCGGCACCGTGGGCAGGTCCTTTGATATTCCCCATCTGTCCATGTGGGCTGCATTTAAGCACCTATGGGCCAGATGCGGCCCTCAGGCCTTGAGTTTGACACCCCTGCCTTTAAGAGATAAGACATCCATCATATATCTATTTGTATTGTATCTAAGTCCTCTGTCAAATTTATTTCATAAACAACCATTGCAACTCCTTTTTGTTTTACAACTTCACAAGAACATGTTGTCAGTTTTATCAAGCATCTGATCCATTGTCCAAAAGCTTTGTTGAAAGGTACCGGTATTCAAAAGTTTGCACTAAGGATTTTTACTCTATTTTCTTTACCAGTGTCCAGTGGCCGCTTAATCCATTAATAACTTTCCAAAATCCATATACTAAAGTGCCCTTTTGCTGCATAGTCCAAAAAAACTAATATATTTTTAAACTTCCAAAATCGAAATTACACCATTACCTTTTAAAAGGGGGGAAATTCATCCAATGAATAGAATAGAATCTTGACAGTCTGAAGAATCTTAATCTCTCCAATACGCAAAGAATAAAAAAAAAATAACAACCCAAAAATGGGATTAAGAGATAAGGCTCAGCCAAGAATAGTGTCCATAAAAGCTGATATGCAAGTTTGAGCTTGATGTAAATTCTGACTCTCCATTCTGCCACTCCACTCATAAGCTGATTGCAAAATCGACAGTTTTCATGGTCTACTAATGAGGAATGGGTGATTGGAATTGGAGAGATAATGCTGACTGGGATCCAACATTCAGGGGCAATTCTGTTCCCAAAGCTATCTTGCTAGCTAATAAAAAACAACAAGGCATCCGCTCACTATGGCACATTTTCGATCAGAATTTCAAATGGGAAACTGATTAGTTAGGTCAAACCAAACCTCAAAACTCTAAGGAAGTCTGGCATGAAGACAGATGAGACATCAAAAAATGAACAGGGATAAACTATCTATTTGCCATTAATAATTACATGTCAAGAAAGAAAACTAGTAGTCCAGAGTACATCCACCTTAGAAACAAACCCTGTGGCCTTCCGGGTGCAATTCAAGGTGCTGGTGCTTACTTTTAAAGCGCTCCATGGCTTGGGACCCGGGTACTTACAGGACCGCCTGTTGCTATCAGCCTCCAGCTGACCGGTGCGTTCCCATAGGGTGGGCCTCCTCGGGGTTCCATTGTCGGGACGGAGTCGTCTGACAGACCCGAGGGTGCGAGCCTTCTCTGTGGCTGCACCCTCCCTCTGGAACGAATTGCCCCCGGAGATTCGGACCATTACGG
>JAEANM010018461.1:0-12635 GCA_017656035.1 Myanophis thanlyinensis | reverse complement strand
TTCATTCCACAGGGAGGGAGGGGGCCGCCACACAGAATGGATAGATAGGCAGACAGAGAGGGCTCCAGGGAATTCTGGCATAAGCAAACCTGAAGGGCCTTTGGAGAATTCTAGAAAGGGTCTCTTCGAATGATGGAACTTCTTTCTTAAGATTTCCGTGAACTGAGAGGCTTATAGAAAAAGTTCTGTCCTTGTTTGAAATTGGCCAGAAATCCCCATATTGAGAGTCAAATAGAAGTTTACCGCAAAGAGCAGCTACAAATGTTTTTTCCACCCCCGTGGAACAAAATTGCTAGTCATTTTTTCAGATCTGCGTATTAGAGATCTCTTAAGTACTGTAGTAAGTGATTCGTGAACACTTCTGATCAATAACTACTGAGCAAAAGCCCAATGGAGGAACCTTTTAAAATACTTTCAGCCTTTGTGTTGTGTTCTATCTGATACATGGCATGCTGGCTTTCCAAAGGGGGTTGTGTAAGAGTGAAAGCAACGGCCGCTAGATGAAGAAAGGAAAAGGGCCAGGACGGGGCGTGGTGCTGTTTCCAAAGTTACCAGCAACTCCTTTCTCTGATTACAGTTCCAAAGCTGATGACTTATCAACTGCAATTCTGAAGCAAAAGAACCGGCCCAATCGGTTAATTGTTGATGAAGCAATCAATGAGGACAACAGTGTGGTGTCGCTGTCACAGGTGTGTGTGTTGTGCTACATAAACAATAGGGAGTTATTTAGCAGACCAATGGGAATTTTGCAAGAAGGAAGGAAGGAAGGAAGCCAGGCAGCTTCTCCAGGCGATTCGTGGGGGAGCTTATTTATAAGTTGCTCTGCCTGTTGTCTGTTCCCTTTCTTTCTCAACAAAAATTTGGCTCCTCACAATCAGTCCATACAACAGTATTGTTTCCCCCCCATCCCTATTCTATAGTATAACAGGTCTTCCCTGTTGCAGAAGAGGGCAGCGTGCATCTTCTCTCAGCTGTCATCAGAAAGACTAAAAAATGTTAAATGATCCTTGAACAACTGCTGGGTTTTTTCCTCTCCAGTGTGAAAAGCTAAGAGATTTCCTGCAGCCCCTCTGCTTTGGCTCCTCCCGCCGTTTTCCATGGCCAAAATCCTGCTTTACCCAGAACACAACACGGAGGCATGTTTGAAAAGTCTGGCTCTGTGGTCTTTCTTTGGGTGCTTCTGTCGAGTTAATGCAACTGCACACGTAGTCCTTGACTTAACAACAGCTTGTTTAGCGACCACTTGCTTATAATCATTTTTCACCCTTGTGAGCACTGCAGCATCCCCAAGATCACGTGATTTACATTTGGATGTTTGACAACTGATTCATACTTATGACGGTTGCAGCCTCCCGGGGTCATGAAATCCCCTTTGGTGATCTTCTAAAAAGCAAAGTCAGTAATGGGGAAGCCAATTCACTTAACAACCAGGTTACTAACTTAACTGCAGTGATTCACTTCACAACCTTGCAAGAAAAGTCGTAAAATGCAGCAAAACTCACTTAACAAACTTCTCGCAATATAAATTTTGGGCTCAGTTGTGGTCATAAGTCAAGGACTACCTGTATTAACCTGTTCTGGATTTCTTGGGACCACAGATTCCCTAACTGGCAGCCAGAACCCCCAAAGAAGGCGTCATTCCCACTCCTCTAGAGCAGGGGTCTCCAGCCGTGGCAGCTTTAAGACTTGTGGACTTCAACTCCCAGAATTCCTCAGCCAGCAATGCTCAGTCAGCAAAGCCGGCTGAGGAATTCTGGGAGTTGAGGTCCACAAAGTTGCCCCGGTTGGAAGACCCCTGCTCTAGAGCGGCTCCTGCCCATAAGGCTGACCTAGCGGAGGGAGTTGCCGGTTTTGGGCAAGCAACGTTCTTTCCCGGTTCCCAATGTGTGTCCTTCCTCCTGCAGGCCAAGATGGATGAGCTGCAGCTCTTCCGCGGAGACACGGTGCTGCTCAAAGGCAAGAAGAGGCGAGAGGCCGTCTGCATTGTGCTCTCCGACGACTCCTGCTCCGATGAGAAAATCCGCATGAACCGGGTGGTTCGCAACAACCTGCGGGTGCGGCTTGGAGACGTCATCAGGTGAGGCCGCCAGGCGGACGCGGATGTTGGGAGGGCTTGAAAGTAGGCTTCGTCACGCTGACGGACACAGAGGTGCCTGGCAGAGCTTCAGTTTTAGTGGATGCCACCGATGCAGCCGGACTTTGCAAGATACGCCTCTTGTTTGTCAGTCAGTCTGTTCCTCCTGGCTCTACGGTAACGGGATGTTCAGAGAACTCCCCCTCCCCCGGCGGTGGCAACTCCACTTGCACACTGTTTTCAGGAAAAGTATATAAAGGTGCACTATAAAGTCGCCAGGAATTGATTTTTTTTCCTGCAAAGTTATTGAGCTGATGAGTAGCTGAAAGCGAATATTTTGCTCACACACATTCTTTCCAATGGCACAAACCACCACCACCACCCACGCCCCGTATCTCACCCATAGCCTCAAAATCTGCTGCGGAAAACTATTGCCATGTTAAACAGAGTGGACTTCAGCCCCCACAGCACAGCTGGCTGGGGAATTCTGGGCGTTGATGTCCACACCGCTTAGAGTGGCCAAGAAACACCGGCTTAGTGGATTATGAAACTGGGCAGAAAGTGATGTTGTGACCTTAGGAGGGTGACACACACTTCTCTGTTCCAAGAACTGCATTGGCTGCCAGTTTGATCCAGGTTGCAATTCAAGATATGCTGGGTTTTAACCTTTAAAGCTCCCCCTCCCCCCCCCAAACACAGAAAGCGGTCTGTCTGAGGGCCCCCTCTTCCCAAGCCACCCCTCCCACCAGGCCGAGTAAAAGAGGTGCCTATGCTCCTGCTGCCCAGGAGTTCTGTCTGGCGGGACCCAGGCGGTGGCGTGCCTTCCCCACTGTGACCCCTGCTCTCTGGAGCATCCTCCCTCCCCCCGGAATGACCTTAGCCCCACTCCCGTCCCCCTCGCCCCTCTTGGCCTTTTCCAGCTGCCATGGGGAGCCTGCCTGCCCCCGGGGGTTACGTGGTGCTTAGATGGACGTTCTCCTCCTACAGACTTGCTTTTACAGACTTACAACCACAATTGAGCCCCACATTTTTGTTGCTCAGTGAAACGGTTAAGTGAATTTTGTCCCATTTTGCAACTTCTCATGCCACAGCTGTTAAGTGACTCACTGCAATTGTTGAGTTAGTAACACAGTTGGAGACTGAATCCAGCTTCAGTCTCCCCCCCCCCCCTAGACTTTGCTTGTCAGAAAGTCACAAAAGGGGATCACCTGACCCTGGAACACCGCAACCGTCATAAATAGGAGTCTGTTGCCAAGCCTCCGAATCTTGGTCACGTGACCACGGGGATGCTGCAACGGTCGTAAGTGTGAAAGAGTCACAAGTGACTTTTTTCAGTGCCGTTGTAACTTTGAACGGTCATTAAAAACCCATTTATTTCAACAAGCCGGTCTGGCCTAACTCTTAGCGGGGTTTTAAATTTAAATTAATTTACTGGATTTTTAATTGGTTAATGGTTTTAAATTTTTACTCTTTTATAATCAGGTTTTGGCCATTGATTTAATTTATTCTTAATTGTATTTTAACTTTTATATGTTCGGTTTTTAGATTGGATGTACACCGCCCCGAGTCCTTCGGGAGGGGGGCGGTATATAAATTCTGCAATTAATTAATTAATTAATTAAATAAAATGAACTGTTGTAGGTGGAGGATTACGTGAATTTTTAAAGATTTCCTTGAAACACGTGTGAGGTCGTTTTATAAGGGCTGGTTGCATGTTGCCTGGCGTGACGTCCAAAGAGGTGGGCAGCCACGTCTCTCTCTTTCTTCCCTTTCCAGCATCCAGCCCTGCCCGGATGTGAAGTACGGCAAGCGCATCCACGTCCTGCCCATCGATGACACCGTGGAAGGCATCACAGGGAACCTCTTCGAGGTCTACCTCAAGCCTTACTTCCTGGAGGCCTACAGGCCCATCAGAAAAGGTAAGCGCCCGAGGGAGGGAGGCGCCCTGCCTGGCTGGAAAGAAACTCCCAGCCTCCTCTCATGGGTGGGGGGGAGCCACACCTGATCCGGCATCCCTCACTCCCCCCCCCCCTCCAGGCCCCCTTTCCCTCCTCCCGGGAGGCCGCAGCTTTCCTCTCCTTGCTCCGCAAGGTCCAGAGGGGGAAGCTTTTAACCACACCTCCCATGAGTCACCTTAAAGCCAGGGATTGTGGGATTTGTAGTCAGAAGGGTCTCTGCTGGTGAAAGCGAGATGGGGTCACGGAAGGGTTTTATTTAACGTGAGGGTTCAAGAGGATAGGAATCCTCTCTGGCTGCTGGGTCTGGATCGGACTCTCCCCGTTGTGTTCTGGGGGTGTCTTTCCCTGTTGGCCAGCGAGTTTCTTTAAGGTTACAGTGCCCGAGTACCTCTGCAATTCCTTCTACTCTTAGTAGTCGCTGGTCTCTTTCCAACAGTCAAGGAGAGCTAAGAGATGCAGGCATGTTTTCTATGATGCTTCCAAATCTCAGCATCTCAAGTACAGAAGAAAACCCCTTTATTCAGCATCTTAACACCGTAACCTACAAATCCAGCAGTTCAAAAGCATGCCAGTGCATATAGATACTAAATAGGTGCCACTCGGGGGGGGGGGGGGGAAGGGAACCGTGTTCTGCGTGCCTTGGCATACAGCCATGCTGCCCATGTGGCCACGGAAGCCTCTTTGGATAATACTGGCTCCCTTGGCTGGAAAACAGAGATGAGCACCCTCTCCTAGAGTTGACCATGATTGGAGAGGGGAAACCTTCCCCTGTTACCTCCAACACCACAACGAGCCTGCAGTGGGGAGCCCCAGGCAGGGCCTCCAGGCAGCAGGGCCCCAGGAGGTGAGCTGCCTTCTCAGTCTCACAGGTTGAAGTGATGGAGGAACCGTTGTGTAGCAGAGCACACTCCTCAGCTGGCTGGCTGGCTGGCAGGCCACGCGTGTCTCTGCCTTGCGTGAGCGTGCTGGGAGTGCGGTCCTGCTGCCCCAGAGGGACATTCTCTCCATGATACTTTAAAAAGCTCAACCATTTGAGGGATTGTCAAATGAGGGGCCTTTTTAGGCACATTACCCCCAATTTGGAAAAATCCATTGTGAAAGAAAACGGTGGAATGGATTGTGCTTCTGGGCACGGAGTTCTGTTTGCTTTTGTCCCTGAAGCCTGCCAGCTCTTTCTGCCTTCCTTCCCATTTGCGGTCTTGGGTTAATGGCTCTTGGCCCATACCAGATTTGCCAGTAAACGTCAAGGATGCTGGCTTCCTCAGCGACGCCAGACTGATGTGCCTCTTGGATTGGGAGTTAGTAGTGGGATATCTCTGAGCTTTCTCGGGGAGGACGACGGCTAAGATAGCCACTGAGAACGCTTCTTTTTAAAGTATTCGTACAAATGAAGATAAAAAATATTTGTGAATACAATTTAAGCATTTCAAGCAAGATTATATGTAAAAAGATTAAATAAAGCAGGCTAAAATGTGAAAAAGTGAACTGGAAAGGAAAGGAAAACAAAGTATCACTTTTCCATCATACAGGATTCAGTTACTACACCTTTATGCAAATGACTACATCTCCAAATTTAATCTCGATCCGTTTTCTGATAGGCTCGCTCTCTGTGTTGATGGAGATCCAGTTCACAGAGATGATCTGGACCTTCCCAGTTCACTCAGGCAACCCTTAAAAAGCTCCTCCCCATTATAATCTTTCTGCAGCGGTTTTGATGTGGTAGATCTAAAACTTTTTATACATACTCCAGGTTTGAGGAAATAATTTCATAACACATTAACATCCTTCAAGAACCTGACCCCCCCCCCAAAAAAAAAACAAACAAAAAAAAAAACACCAAGCCCTGGGCCAGCCTGTCTTAACAGAGGGAAGATTTTTTTCAACTTCCATTGGGCAGCCCAGGAAATGTGAAAAGGAAATATATTTGGTGTTGCCCACATTTTTTGTAATATATGGTACTCTTCATTCCTAATCTTGCTTATTTTCCACACTTACTTTTATGAAATCTTACTGTTATTATTCATTCTGGCTTTTTTTGCCTCTAAAAAACTTTCCCAGTGCAGTCTGAACCGTCAAAATTTCAGAGGCTGCTATGGTAACCAGACTAAACAAAGAATATAATAGATGATATTACATGTTTCAGGTAAATTATATTGCCAGATCTTGCAAAAGTCTAAACATATCAATACTAATGAATGGATCAATGACAGGTTTACTTGTTTGAGAGGTGGCTGTCGTCTGAGGCCCCTCATGAATGTGGTTGTGCTTTCAGGGGACATTTTCCTGGTGCGTGGAGGAATGCGCGCAGTGGAATTCAAGGTGGTGGAGACAGACCCCAGCCCCTACTGCATAGTCGCTCCAGATACGGTGATCCACTGTGAGGGGGAACCCATCAAGCGAGAGGTGAGTTCAGCAGAGAGACACGGCAGGACTGCCACAGGGGAACAAAGCAGCATCACTGGATATATTGAGAGAGAGGAGGGGGTCTTTGTAGATATTTCCCCCCCCCCCCCCCAGCCTTTGTGGAAGGGGCTTTGGTCAATTGTTCCTATGAGGAACGAGGAACCGACTTAGAACTAAGTGAGAAATTTCCTGAGCATGAGAATAGTTAACCAGTGGAAAGACTTGCCATCCAGAAGTTGTGGCTACTCCATCACTGGAGGTTTTCAAGAAGAGACTAGATAGCCGCTTGTCAGAAATGGTAGAGGGTTTCCTGCTCAAGGAGGGGGTTGGACTAGAAGACCTCCAAGGTCCCTTCCAACTCTGGTATTCTGTTCATATGAATACATAATTGAGAAGGCTGCTTTGGTGGGTGCTGCCCAAACAGCTGCTCGCCTGGAAGTAATTTAAGCATCGGAAATATAGTTGCAAATAAGCCGTACTAACTTTGCTATTAAGCATAATAAAGATGATTTAGTTTTGATGTAGTGCGGATCCAGTCATTGTGAGTGTGTAAACCATGTTTTTTGAACATAAGAGTGTAAGAAGAGCCCTGCTAGATCAAGCAAAGATAATTCAGCATTTATTTTTCATGTTGGACCATTGGAGACCTCAGAGGTGCCCACAAGCAGGACACAGAGGACACATTCACCTTCTGTTGTTGCTCCACTGTGGTTGGTGTTTGGAAACGAGTCCCCGACCCAGAGAAACAGAACTGTCCGTTTATGGGGAGCCCTGGTGGTGCAGTGGTTAGAATGCAGTATTGCAGGCTAACTCTGCCACAGCCAGGAGTTCCATCCTGTTGAAGTAGACTCGGCCTTCCGAGGTCGGTAAAATGAGGACCCAGATTGCTGGAAGCAACAAGCTGACTCTGTAAACCTCTTACAGAGGGCCGTAAAGCACCGTAAAGTGGTATAGAAGTCTTAAGTGCTACTATCCCCTTTTAAAGCCATTGCCCCATCTTGTAATAACAGATTTCACAGGTTAATGATGCGCCGTCTGAAGGAGCGCTTTCTTTTGGCCTTTCAGTCAGCTCCATTGGCTGACCCGTCGTCCGCTGGCGGGAGGGAGGGAGGAGAGGCCGCCCCTGTTCATTTTCTCCCTACCGTCCATAATTTTATTAGTTAATTAATTAACTAATTTTTTAAACTGCCTCTCTCCCGAGAAGGGACTCAGAGCGGTGTACAAACATCTAAAAAACAAAGTATAAAATTATAAAAATTTAAAATTTAAAAAAATTTAAAAAACCAATTAAAATCCCAAAATTAATACTAGGCCAGACCGGCCTGTTGAAACAAATGGGTCTTTAACCTGACCACTGGCTTCCTCAACAGTCTGTGATTCTAGAGAGATTCCAAGCTCAGCCTTTCCACCCATAAGTAACCTTTGCTAGGGCGAGGATGGGCAGCCCCGGTTCCTTTGTGGCCTGTGGGCTTCGGCGGCTCAGGGTTTCTGGGAGTTGAAGTCCGGGGGGGCAAAGGGGTCATCGCTGCCCAGCCCTGTCTGTTGGAGGAAGACTCTCTGCACCTAGCAGGCACCAGGAAACGTGAAGGTCACCCTTGTTGGTTTTTCCTGACATTTCTTTGCCTCTTGTTTGTTGCCGCCAGGATGAAGAGGAATCTCTGAACGAAGTGGGCTATGACGACATTGGGGGCTGCCGAAAGCAGCTGGCTCAGATCAAGGAAATGGTGGAGCTCCCCCTTCGACACCCGGCTCTCTTCAAGGCCATTGGGGTGAAGGTGAGGCTCTTCTCTGGCCCTGGAGCTGGAGCTGCCCTGACTGGAGGAAGACTCTCTCTCCCCTACAGCCAGCCGCTCCTTAGCTTGAAGAATTCAGGATCCCCACGGGGTGGGTGGGGTGGGGTGGGGTGAACTGTGTGAGCCCCACCCGTGCTTAAAGTTGGAAGTCCACTTTAAAGCCCTGTGGACTCTTAACTCCCAGGATTCTGGGAGCCTTTTAAGCCTTTGGCCATCGTGTGTGTGTGTATGTGTGTCTCTCTCTCCAGCCTCCTCGTGGAATCCTTCTGTACGGGCCACCTGGTACCGGGAAGACCTTGATTGCCAGAGCCGTGGCTAACGAAACCGGAGCATTCTTCTTCCTAATCAATGGTGAGTAGCTTGGTCTTGACCCTTTCCGCTGTGGGAGGGGGGGGGGCCTTAAACCAAAGGCTGCATTTCCACACACACCCCAAGCACATGTGGTGCCTTCAACATATGCAGTCCCTTAATTCTTCTGATTGCAATTACAAAGATCCTCTCGTTCATTAATG
This sequence comes from Myanophis thanlyinensis, assembly GCA_017656035.1. Lineage (NCBI taxonomy): Eukaryota > Metazoa > Chordata > Lepidosauria > Squamata > Homalopsidae > Myanophis > Myanophis thanlyinensis. Next base: position 3,895 of record JAEANM010018461.1, on the reverse strand, counting down.
ACCCAAAGCAAAATTAAAGCTGATAAAAACCAAGCAAGGCGGTGGGTGGTAGATCAAGAGTTTAGAAAGACAACAGGAAACCCGGCACAGTCGCAGTGTAAAACACAATTGTCTTTTTAGTGACGAGATCTAAATTGTCCTCTTTGTCCTCCTGGGCATTCCATCCTGGAGTTTGAGAGATGCTCTCTTGAATCCAGTAGGTATCCTTCAGGATACCTCCAGGTGCCTCCAGGAAGCGGAAGGAAGTGCCGAGAGCAGGCTCTGACCTTCTTTTTTGGGGGAGGGGGGAAGGGGGGATGTTAAGTTACCTCTCTACCCAGACTTACCTGGGGCAGTGCTGAACAGCTGGAAAGGCTTTGTGGCTGGAAACACTGCTTGTTTTGCTATAGAATAGGTAGCCCTCCACTAACAATTGTTCATTTAGTGACCATTCAAAGTTTTAGAACACCTCTGAAAAAAGTGACTTACGACCGTTTTTCACACCTAACGAACACTGCAGCATCTCCGTGGTCACGTGATCAAAATTCAGGGGCTTGGCAACTGGTTTGAACTTACGACGGTCTCAGGGTCATGTGGTAGCCTTTTGCGACCCCCTGACAGACACACAGTTGGTGAGGCAGCCATTACACCAGCCATGTTAGTAACCTAACAAGTGTGGCGATTCGTTAAACTGTGAGGAGAAAAGGTATAAAATGTGGAAAACGTGCCTAACATCTGTGTCTGAGCAACAGAAATTTAGGGCTCTCTTGCGGTCATAAGTTGAGGACTATCTGTAGTGGTGTTAAGCTCTCCAAAGTGTAGTGGTGAGGACCTAAACCAAAGTAAAGCTAGATTTCATTTGGTGTCCACCAGTTGAATTTGCATGAAATCTGGGTGGGAGAGGATGGCTGTCCAGCCTTCCGCTTTGCGGTTTCCAATTCCGGCTACATGTGCTCTGGGACTGTGCCCCTCCGATGTAGGGGGGGCCTGCGTGTTCTTTTGGGCTTCCACCCCCTACAGAGGTGGTCACCTTCTCCCTGCTTCTCCACAGGTCCCGAGATCATGAGCAAGCTAGCAGGGGAGTCGGAGAGCAACCTGCGCAAGGCCTTCGAGGAAGCCGAGAAGAACGCGCCGGCCATCATCTTCATTGACGAGCTGGATGCCATTGCGCCAAAGAGGGAGAAGGTGGGGGCCTTGCAGCCTTCCCTGCAGAGGGGGAGGGGGAAGCACCATTAGGGGGAATAGCCCTAGGGTCCCACCTCCCAGGGGAAGGCGAGAAAGAGCCCAGCTGAAGGATTGCTTTGGCGGGCTTCCCATACACCCCCTCGGGTAACCCAGGGGCAGATCTCTCCCAGAATCCACGTGGCTCGAGGTCAGTCTGGAAAGCCTCTCCAAAAGAGGTTCAGATCATGTTCTACCTATTGCAGTGGAGCCCCTCAAATGTCCAGCTGTCCCCGAGGGTCACATGGCCGCGATCTGGGCCCTCGGCAGCCAGCCCATAGGGCGGTCGCAGCATTCTGCACCAGTCATACGATCGACATTGGTCACAGCCATAGTCCTCAGACTTACATCCCCCTTCACAGAGCTTTACATCCTGCTCTGAGCGCTTTGCGAGGTCTGCCTCTTGCCCCCCAACAATCTGGGTGGGATGATGGGAGGCCGAGTCATCCTTGAGCCCCCTCAGGATCCATCTAGCAGCGGGCAGAGTTTGTTCATTCACCTACTTTAGTGTTTATATTCGGCTGTGCCTCCCTGGACTCGCAAGCGTGGCAGCATAACATGCCCCAGCCCAAACCAGATACAGAGACTGAATAAGTCAGAACTTTTCCTGGGAAGTTAGTGCCCCGGAACAGGTGGGCTTGGAGTGGCAGGGGCTCCTTGTGCCTGGCAGGGAAGGGCAAGCTGAAGCTGGAGAGGGAAGGAGCACCGGTCAAGCGTTCCAGGTCAGGGTGGCACCTGTGGCCGGAGAGTCCTTCCTCTGTTGAAGGAAGAAGGGTCACTGCCAGAATAAGGAAGAGATAAAGTTTATTCTTCCTGGTGAAAGAAGGGAACCACTTCTTCCACTTCCCCCCCCCCCCCAGAAGGGAGAGTTTCCTTTGAAAGTGGGATTTCCCTGGAATTTCTTCTCTGGTAACTTAGCATTTAGGGAGTCTAGAGGTTTGTTCTTTGGATTAACCCATTCCCAGCCTAGACTGCCAAAGGAGGAAGTCTCTTATTCGAGGTATGAACTAAAATTGCGTTTAATCCCATGTGTCTCTCGCTGTAATCTTAGGGACTGGTTTCTTGGTTTTTATTCATTTATTATTTCTCCACACTATTTTATTTTATTGTAAAGTAAAGCCTTTTACTTGCCTTTAAGCTTTCCTTCCTTCGGGTGTTCTTCCTGGGGTCCCCTCCTTGGGGCCACGCTCTTTCCTTCCCAGCCTGACCCTCTCCACTGGTTCCTCCGTAGACCCATGGGGAAGTCGAGCGGCGCATCGTGTCCCAGTTGCTGACCCTCATGGATGGCCTCAAGCAGCGAGCCCACGTCATTGTCATGGCTGCCACCAACAGACCGAACAGCATCGATCCAGCCCTCCGGCGGTTCGGTAACTAAGCTTGCTCCCTTCAGGAAGGGGGGGGAGGAGGGCTGTATATTGGGAGGTGTGGGACTGATTGCCAGCGACCTCTCCTTTTGCAAGTCAGGGCCACGTAGCACAGCCCTGCCAGCAGCCAGAGCCCCCGTGGGATTTTCAAACTTTGGTTGCTTACAAACTCGTGAACTCTGAGGCTGAGCGTTCCCTTCAAAATGAAATAATAGTCGGCAGACAGATATTGCACTTCTGTTTGTCTCGTGTGCTTTTTCACGTGGGAGGGTGCAAATTTGGGGTTTGGTAGAGGTTAAGAGTGCTGGCAATGAGCACTGCTGACAGCTGGGCCTTAATTTGTACCTGAAGCCCAGTTCACACATGCAGAAAGAATAAGTAGCAAACTTCGCTTTGGATTACAGACTTCAAGCTGTGGTTGATAAATGTGGAGGGAGGAGAGTCGCCTTTGGGAAATAGAGAATGCTACTTCGGTTCCCGCGGTTTGTTTAGTTACAAATACTGTACTTACTGGGGCATTGCAAGTCCATGTGCCTATAGGTGAAATCAAAGTAAGTCGGTATTTTTGCCAGTAAGTGTGACTGTTGCCAGGCCTGGATTTCACCCGATCTTAAAGATACGTGGATCTCAGTGGCAAAAGGCAGGGCTCAAGGATCAAGAGCGGCTGAGGAGTAAAATCTGCTTGCTTGAATAAGTGCATTTGAATCAGGATCCTCCTCTTGTACAGAAGAAAAATGGTGGTTTTGAACACTTGCTTTTGTGTCCTTGAAAGTCTTGCTTCAACTGTGCATGCCCCCCCCCCACACACACACACTCCAAAATGCTTCCTGGTTGCCAGTGGTGCTTGAGAAAGCGCCTGGCCTCCCCCTCGTCCCCCGCCTTGCATTTGGGAGTGAACCATTGTTAATACTATGTGGCAACAATCGCACATAAACAATTCTAATTTAGCTTAGCTGAACTGATTTTTGAGAGAGAGAGAGAGAGAGAGAGAGAACTTGTTCAGGTGTCCAAAGGCAGGCAGCCCTCCTTGTTCCTCCTCCTCTTTAAGTTTCTAGCCCCTGTTGGGGAGGTTGCATCTCAAAAGGCCTCTCTGCCTGAGGTCCAGGTATGGGGCGCTTCAGGGGGCCCGTTGTCCCATACCAAAATGGGGAGACTGGTTCTCCATTGATTTGTTGGCAAACACTAATTTACCAACCATTTACTTTTGATTTCAATTGCTTTATTTTTTTTGAAATATTAAAATACAAATTCCCCCCTCAATTTCAATTTCAAATTTATTGGTCACATACACAGTCATACATGGTACGATATGCAGTGAAATGCTTACGCAA
>JAEANM010018460.1:0-12635 GCA_017656035.1 Myanophis thanlyinensis | reverse complement strand
TTGCCCTGCTTACAGAAACTGCCCACCCAGTCACATGACCCCCCCCAGCCACGCCCACCAAGCCATGCCCACAGAACTGGCAGTAAAAAAAATTGAATTCCACCACTAGATCACACACCATTTATGTAACAGAACTTGAGTTGAAACCAACTGTTTTAAATTATTTTTCCTAATGGGGAAGTGGAATAAATCCAATTGAATCTTATGCAAAAAAATTATTGAACGCCATTCCCAAATAAATAACAGACAATTGCCAAATTCTTGTTTCTGGCACAATCATTACATCTAACATATTTAAAAGCATCATAGCAAGATTAATGCATTAGTTTGGCTGGCTGATTTTTATTCGGATTTGATGGTGATGGATGCACATTGACAGATTACCAATGGTGTTATCCATGTTGTAGAATAGAAACCAGTGCTGGGCCAGCTGCTATATCAACAGCTACATCCATCATAAATAAGCAACATGTACCTCTTAAACTGCATAATCAGCAGGCTGAGAGAACATGCTAATGGCAGGAAATAAAGTCCACTGCACAATCAGCTGCTTGGGGAGAACAAATCATTTGCTTTTCTTATTCATTTAATGCAATTTAGAGACTGCCCAATTCCATATGACTTTGATGGCTTTCAATAAACAACAAAAAAAGGAAACATAAGCATTTCCAGGGCAGGTGATAGGAGGAAATTCAAGATCTGCTGCTCATAGCTTGGAGGAAGAAGATTATCTCACCATTTCCCTCTTCTTTCCAGTAATGGAAGATTACGGGGAGGCAACCAAGGAGAGGAATGAGGCATGTGTCAGTGTGTGTATTTTGTGGGGGGAGAAGGGTGTATGTGGAAAAAATGTATATATGTGAAGGGATGTAGTAGACATGTATCCACCAATCTGCCAACATCCATGGAAGGCACATGAAGCTCAAGGAAACAGAATTTATTCTATAAAAGGAGGCTTACTTGTGAACTGCATTGGATTATGAGAGAATTATCTGTGGACATCTGGAGGTGTGGGGTTTTTTTATTTTTTTTTTAGATAACAAATTACATTACATTTAATTATGTAGTTTAACACCCATTTCTAAGTTATCTGAATACCCACTTCTAGAGATACCTCTGTCAGAGTAGATGTTTTCAAATACATTATCTTCTATTTTTTGATATTATAATTGTATGCATATTCAGAAAACATGTGAATTAATAGATATGCAGTGTCCATTCTAGTATTAGTATTAATACCAGAAGCTCTTCAGCATGCATATGTCAAGTGTTTATAACTGACCTAATTAATGTTGCCAACAGACACAAAAAAATCCCAAATTAAAATGTGTGAATATAGCAACATAATAAAGTCGAATTCTCTCCCTCTTCCTTTTGATAACATTCTCTGAGCAATGATGTATCTATATTGTTCTCTCTTTCGCTCTCTGAGTATATACTAAAACAGGTTGCTAGCGTGCCACTCTTTCCAAATGATTTACTGTTTGCTGTTACTTATTCATATATTTATTTAGAAAATTTATATGCCACCCACTCCCTTGACAGCTCTGGACAGCTTTAAAGAAGCAACAATAAAAGCCTCTATAAAAGCCACATTAAAAATAGGCTATTGCTGTGTTCTCCCTTGCACCAAACATCAGCACAAAGTGGGCCTGGAAATAGCTTTCCTCTGCTGTGTTCTCACAGGTCCTCAGCCCCGGAGTGAGACAGGCTTAAGTTCACCTGAACTGCACTGGTTTTAAAGTAGTTCCCCTCCCCTCACTTCCAATATCAGCCAAGAATAACCTCAATGTGTGGAAAATCTGTTTGGCTTTCGCCTCCCCCTGAAGGTAAGTCTGGTGGATATAGGACCTGGGAACAGAGGCGAGGAAAGCAGGATAAGGATTGGCAAGGGAAATAATAAAGTTTCTGACAACTTAGGGATGGGGGCAGAGCACTATATCCCTAAAGTGCCCCAATCAGATACTGTTGTGGTCTGTCAGTCGCCCGGTCCCTTCAGCAGCTGAATCAGATGAGGAGTTATCATAGGAGGTGTGGGAGTCACGATCAGCATCAAAGCAACCTGAGAGCTCTGAGGGGGAAGAGGGAATGAAGAGAGAGAGAGAGGCAGAGCCTGGGCTGTCTGTCAGCCCTCTGATGGAGAGTCAACAGCCCCCAGGTCTGGAGGTGGCTGATGAGGAAAAGGAAGAACAACTGTTTCCAGTGCCTGATGCGCGGATGCGCAAAAGGCAGAGAAGAGGAGAGTAGTGGGAATCTGTGGACCGATCTTTGAGCCACCATTGCTAGCAAAGCCCTACCCTAGCTCTGGGGATAAAAGGCAGGAGGTGGAGAGGAATAGATGTGGCAGACTTGTTAGCCAAACTTCCTGGTTTGGTTGTGTTTGGGAAGCTGGATCAGAACAGATACATTGAATTTCACCTTCAGAAACACCAACATTACTCCATCTTTTCCAATGTATTTTTTAGTGTGAACTTTTGTCAAATCTGATAAATCTAAAAATAAAGGATTATCTGCACTGCCTGGTTGTCCTAATGACAGAATGGGGCAAGAACCATTTATGAAGGATAGGAGGATGTTCCCCTGTTTTTCCCTGCTATATGAATATGACTTCTGGATTTTATTTACCTGCTCTGCTTTCACGCTGTCTGGTTTGCCTGTTGGCCTTTAATTTCTTCTAGGACAATCCTATACTTTTGGGATACTTTCCAATAGGAAAGCACCTTTTATAAACCGCAGCAGGTTATTACTGAAACAACAACAAAAAAGCCCAGCAAAAAAAGTAGGTCACTCAGGAAAAGTAAAATAGTAATTCAAACCAACAAACAACCTTGAATTCTCACTATGTCACACAAGGGTTATAAACCTTGGTTCATGAGAAGGAAACATTATCACAAGCCGCTGCAGCAAAAATATTTTGAGGAAAAACTGGAAAAAAGCAATAAACAAAAAGTTTGGTTTAAAAGCCATTGTGCCCCCCTGTATGTGCATTTGATGCTCACACCCATACAAATTAATGCATACACACATGTAAGTATACATGACCAGTTTTACCTGCTCACAGGAAGGAAAACGATTGGCCATTGCTTTGCTGGAGCAGAAAGATGTGAGGACATAGCAACAGGAAACTGTCCAATGAGAGAATGCAATTGCCTGCAGACCTAAGTGACTACTGCACCTTGTACACTGCCACCAAGTGTCTCTGTGGGGTATTGTTAAAAGAATTATTGGGGAAAATTGGAAACGTAGTATTACTCCCAATACTAAAGATCACATTCATTAGATGCATAACCTACCTGTTTTTCAAAAGGCAATTGTATCTACTAATCAAGTAAATGATGCAGTATGTTTTGCTTTGGCACTGATTTTATATTTTATAGTGTTATTTATTGTTAAACCTAGAAATTTCAAATACTATTTAACAAATATATGATGTATGTGTGATACTATATGTGAGAATAGAATAGAATAGAATAGAATAGGTTTATTTGGCCAAATGTGATTAGATATTTGTCTCTGGTGCAGAAGTTCTCAAGGTTCATGCAAAGAAGCAGACTAATAAAAATCATAATATGATACCAATAAGAGAGATTAGTAGAGAAGATGAAAAGGATCATAATAATACTACAGCCATACAATATGGGTAAATATGCTTAGACATAAAACAATATACTGTGAGGATTAGGTATTCAAGAGAGTGATGGCAGATGGTAAAAAACCTGTCCCTATGTCTAGATGTCTTGCCATGCAATCCCCCTGTAGTGGTGTTCTGAGAGGAGAAGCTGAAACAGATTATGTCCAGGATATGAGGGGGTCTGTTGATATTTTCCCAACCCTCCTTACATGTGCAATATACAGGTCTTCAATGGAAGGCAGGCTGGTTGCAATTTTTTTTTTCCTGCAGATCTAACTATCCGTTGAAGTCTATACCTGTCCTGTTTGGTTCCTCTACCAAACCAGACAGTTTTCAAAGTACAGATGACAGAGTCAATCATTCATCTGTAGAATTGTATGAACAGCTCTTGGGGCTGTCTGAACTTCCTAAGTTGACGCAAGAAGAACGTTCTTCGTTGTGCTTTTTTAGGTGATGGTTCTAATATTAGGTGTCCGTTTCAAATCCTGGGAGATAATAGAACCCCCCAAACTTGAAGGATTCTACTGCTGATACCGTGCTGCCAAATATAGTAAGAGGTAGAAGAGTCAGAGGGCTTTTCCTGAAAACCACTCTCACCTCTACAGTTTTAAGCAGGTTCAGTTCCAGGTTCAGCTGGACCATAGGGCCAGTTGTTCAACCTGCCATCTATTTGCAGACTCATCACAGTCTGCAAGGGAGACCAGTGACTGTTGTATCACCTGCAAATTTCAGTCTTTTAACAGAGGGATCTTTAGAGATGCAATCATTGTATAGGGAGAAAGGAGTAATGGAGAGAAAGCACGCTGCCCTAGGGGCACTTGTGCTAATTGACAGAGTGCTCAATGTGATTTTCTCTAGCTTCACCTGTTGTTAGTTTATAACCCTAACAATGATTAAAATTCTTATTATGAGTTCAGTTTGCTTCATCAGATATATGAAGAGTTGCAAACCTCACTGTGTTCAATGAGGCTTACTTTCTAGTTCATTTAGGATTACAACCTTTCTCTGCAACGCGCGCGCGCACACACACACACACCACAACAAGTGACCCAGGAGATTACAACTCAGGACCCAGGATATCACAACAATAGAACTCGCAAGGCCATCACACAACCCATTACCCAAGGCATTGAAACATGGGAGGCTAATGGAAAAAAGATCACTACAAAACAAATGACCCAGGAGATCACAGCACAAGATCCAGGATATCATCACAACAAAACTCGCAAGGCCATCACACAGCCCATTATACCAACATCAACTCCATCAACTAATCAAGAGGCAGCAGCGCAGCCAACCAGCCCAGCACACCAGGGCCCCCCCACCAGGATTTATAGAGAGATGGCAGCTCCGGTCACACACTTCTTGCTCTGGCATGAAGCAGAAGGCACCAGCCTGAAGATGGCGAGTGGGACTTCACTGAAACATCGCAAAGATATTCTCAATCTTACATGGGAAAAGATCCGAACACACCTAGACCTATATATATAATCACAAGAACTATTTACTACTTATTACCTTCTCTTGAAATCAAACAACAAATCCATTCATCCTACTTCTCACCTCTCATCTCTAAACAGTTCCTTATAACCTTATCATTTAGTCCAACTCCGGAACTACAATTATCCTGTTCTTTCGGTTGAATTTCTTTGACTTGATCATGAAACACTCAGTACTTATATTTTACTAATGAGGAACAGTTGTCTGGAATGCAATTAAGTGGCCTTACATTCTCACCTTTATCTGGAGAGCTTGAATGAATATTTTGAAATTAACACGACAAGGTAGATTTCTTGTGGATAGCTCTCGAGACACACACACACACACACACACAAACACACACACACTTTAAAAAAGAATGTGAGTAGAGAAAAAGTGATTCTAAGAACTGTAAATTCCTCCTCCATCAGATGACGGCTCTAAGATGATTCCCTGTTTTTAAAAGGGATAGCAGAACAACAGAGTTGGAATGGAGGTCTTCTCCTTTAAGCAGGAGGAAACCTTCTACCACTTTGGACAAATTAGTCAACACAGCATGAATAATTCCACACTATTTTATCTTCAACCAAAAGGCACCCAACCAACCAACCTTAAGATTCAGGAGTATACCTGATCAGGTTCTCTTATTACGATGTCTGCTTTCCTAGGTAAAACTTAACTGAAGAGGTTTGAAGGCTACCCTAGGAATCAGCCTTCTCCATGGCCCTCTGTCTCATACTGCCTTTGAAGTATGTTTTAAGTGTGAAGTTCAAAACAACGTTCCTGGAGGTTTTGGACTGGTATAAGGAGAAGAAGAAGTGTTAAGAAAGAAATGGAATTGCCCAATGTGGAATTGTGATTAAAATGTTGGACCAGAACTGGGAAGCCTCCCCTCCCACACCTCCTTGTAGGTCCACACTCTGGGTGATTTTGGTTCAACTATCTCCTCAATTCCTCCTTCACATGGAAGGAGATAAAAAGTGATTCTCTATGTTGGCTCCTTTTAGCACTGTAAAGGAATGTAAACCAGATTGTGAGGATAGGAGTGACATGAACAAGCAGTTAAGGGGTGGTTGGTAAATCATCACTAAGTCTTGAAAAAGTGGGGAATGAAAGAAACTCAAATAACCCTGTGTCAGGGTTCCATACAACATCAGCAACGCAATCAGAATTCCAAAGAAATGAAAGTCCATAGGATAATATTTTATTGAAGACATTGTACTGGTACGGTCTGGAGAAATCCTTAATCTAAAATTCCCGGGCTTTCTCCACCCAAGTAACACTGAAAGTTCCACCCCGCTAATTATCACATGTTAAATTCTCACCAACCCTTTCAAAGAAAGTCCCAACATTTCACCTAGGACGTCCCACAGCAATTCAATTCAATCTCAATTTCAAATTTATTGGTCACATACACAGTCATACATGATACGATATGCAGTGAAATGCTTACGCAACCGCAAGTAAGTTAAGGTAGGAAGGGAGGGTGGGGGGTTAGAAAAATAGTTAAGGGTAGTTGGGAAGGTGGGAGTTGGATGCAGTCATGGTTCTTGTTGTGGTCCTGAGTGAAACTTTCCCATGAGAACTCTACTAGAAGAATGTAAACTAGATAACAACCCCGAGTCGGCTCCAACCAACCCCTGCTCCTCCAACCCAGTGGCCTTGCAGAAATAAGAAAATGTGTCAAAGCTAAAAGGGCCCTTGTAATATTCGAAGCAATGGCTAATATTGTGCAGCAGAAAATCCCCAGTCCAAAACTGTCCTTTTAGGCTTGACACCCAGCTTAGATTGTGTTGAGATTGGAGAGACATAAATTTGGAGAAGCTTTCAAGATTCTGTTACTCCACCTTATTACAATCAAGAGAACTTCTGGTATTCCTGCTGAGTATATTTCTAGACTTGGCAGACAGGCCTTCAAAGACTGACATCAGGCTTAACAGTCTGTCCAAGATTCTCTCTGGATATCATTCATAACATACCAATAGCACTTGGACTTATTTACCGCTTCACAGTGCTTGTTCTGACCCAGGCTTAACAGAATCACGAAACTGACTTTTTGTTCTGAAAAAAAAACAAAAAAAAAAACCCTTTTTATTTGGTTACAGTTGAATTCTTCTCATTCACATCTAGAAAAGTCCTGGCAGTAAACCTTTCAAGGTTTTCTTGCAAAAACAGACCTTATCAATTCTTGGATAGTTGCCAGGCTACATTACGAGTTGAAATACTTGGCAAAGAGTCTCTGTACAGCATGAACTCAGATAAGCAAATCTTCCCAATAATGAGTGAACTAATTGTCTCCTACAAACACCACTCCCCTTTTGCTCCTATGGGAGGGGCCATTCAGTGTCCACTTGTGCCTTTACTTCTGAGTCAACCCCTGTTCCTCAGTTGTTCCCTTCTCTTGACAGCTCTGCATATACACACATCTGAAACAGACTCCAGCTGTTCTTCTTCCCCACTGATCTCCGACTCCGAAGGCAGCTGGTAACTGTCAGATGGCCCTGGCCCCATCTCTGCCTCTGATGCAGAGCACCCATCAGAGCCTTCCCCCAACTCCAGGACTGGTCCAAGGTCCTCTCCAACCTCCTCACTGTCCAACTCTGCTCCGCTGACAGCTGGCGGGCTACAACAGTGCTTTCCAGCCCTCTCTAAGCAGTTTACAGAATCAGCATCTGGCCCCCAACAATCCAGGTCCTCATTTTACCTACCTCAAAAGGATGGAAGGCTGAATCAACCTTGATCTGGTTTAGGATCGAACTCCTGATGTGAGCAGTGAGTTCACCTGAAATGCTGCATTCTAACCACTGCACCACCACGGCTCTTGATATGTATATATCAAAAGATTTCAAATTCCAGGCACCCATATGGTCACAAATCTGCGAATCATTTCTGCTACTTCATTCCTCAAATTCAGAACAAGAAAAAGACACACACACACCTCGAATCTTTTACACTTTCTGTTCCAAGCACCTCTTCAGATTTCCTCAAGCTAAGATAAATACCAATGCCTCTCTCACACCAAAACATTTGCACTTTACAAATCAATGGAAAATGACCAAGAAGGTTATATGCACAGTTTTATTGCAGAGGATATCAAAATGCATCTCTTTTTTGAATATATGGGACAGACCCCCCCCGTGTCCATTTCCTCGACTGAAATGCTTTAGAGGCCCATGTTTAGTGACAAAAAGCAACCAATATAAATCTTGCTCTCTACAGACACAATTTAGTGAAATATGCAGTTTTCTGTTTCCCATTACTATATACAGTATAAATTCTTTCCCCTGAAAGACAGATTGTGCATATTTGCAAACAGCATCTGTATTCATGCATTTGGAACATTTATTTTTCTGGCAATAAAAATTTTGATTTCCCAAAAGGAGTGCTATATCTGAGAACTGATGCTCTGCGTGTTTTTTTTCCTCCCCATTCCACCTTGGCTTTTTGTTGAGATTTAACTAAATTTCTACTGTTAGTTATTTTGTTGTGAGTTACAATGCTTGGATAGCAAAATATGCAACTTAGCAGCCTAGTACAAAGCATTAAAAGGATCACACAAGGCATAAATCTCCACACCTACTTTGTGCATGGATAAAATTTATAATATCAGACAAATGTCTGAAAGTACAGCCATCCCATTGTGTGAAAAGTGATTTTTCCTTTGCATTAATGGAAAGAGTGTGTTTAAAAGATGAAGGGGGCGGGGAGGAATCCAACTTTACTTATTGAAAAGGTTTGAGAGAATTGTTGCTTTGATGGACGGAGGGGAGATATTTGCATGCATGTTTGTGTGAATGTCCACATGCTTAACCTTGCATTAAATATTTTATCCCATTAGAATAAATGCATATATATGATCGTGATGGTAAACCTATGGCACGGGTGCCAGAGGTGGCACACAGAGCCATCTTGTTGGGCACACAAGCTGTGGGCCAACTTACCTCCAGCTGAGCATGCACATGCAATTGCGCATGCATGCATGCACAATTGGAGACCCAGCTGGTCATCGGGCGTTTGCTGTGCATGCACACAATTGCAGCAGGAAATTCATCTGGTCTTCGGAGCTCTCCTGTGCATGCACACATGATTAGTCATGTGTGCATGAGTGCCTGTGTGCAGCGCACATGCATTGCCTGTGCAAAAGCTGTAAGCATGCACAGATGGTGCGGTTGCACATGCAGCGCACATGGAGGAGCCACACACGAGTGCAGATGGCACAGCAAGACACGTACTTTTTGGCACTCGGTAAGTAAAAGGTTCGCCACCACTGATCTAGTCTAAGAAATGGGATGACATGGTAGCAGTATTCCAATATTTGAAAGGCTGCCACAAAGAAGAGGACAATAGGAACACCTATTTTCCAGAGCACTGGAAGGCAAGACAAGAAACAATGGATGGAAACTAACCAAGGAGAGAAGCAACCTAGAACTAAGGAGAAACTTCCTAAATTGTGAGATTGCACAACCAGTGAAACAGTTGTGAAACATCACTGGAAACTTTCAAAAAGAAACTGGACAAACAATTGTCTGAATTATCTCCTGCTCAATCGGGGGATTGGATCAGAAGACTTCTGAGGTCCCTTATAACTCTATTATTTAGATAAAAGTAAACGTTCCCCTTGCACATACGTGCTAGTCATTCCTGACTCTAGGGAGTGGTGCTCATCTCCGTTTCTAAGCCAAAGAGCCAGCCCTGTCTGATAACAATTCCATGGTCATGTGGCCAGCATGACTAAATGCCAAAGGTGCATGAAGCACTGTTACCATCCCACCAAGGTGGTCCCTATTTTTCTACTTGCATTTTTTACATGCTTTCAAACTGCTAGGTTGGCAGATGCTGGGGCAAGTAACAGGAGCTCACTCCGTTACGTTGCGCTAGGGTTTCGAACTGCCAAACTGATGACCTTTCTGATCGACAAGCTCAGTGTCTTAGCCACTGAGCCACCACATCCCCTATTATTCTATGTACTAAATACTAAAAACAAACCCTGGGAAAAGGAACATTGTCTAATGTGCTTTCCACCTCACCCAAATCTTGCAATAACCGTTTGACATCAACATGAAACAATCAAAAGAGGATTAAGAAGAGAATCTGGGACCTTTGGCTTAATTTTGTAACATTGAGGTAGTCTTTGTCTTGCAATCATTAATTTAGCGACCATTCAAAGTTGCAACAGAGCTGAAGATAGTGAGTTATGACTGTTTTCCACAACCGCTGCAGCATCCCCATGGTCATGTGATTGAAATTTGCATGCTTGGCAACTGGCGTGTATTTATGACGGTTGCAGAATCCCGTGGTCTTGTGATCCCCTTTTGCAACCTTCTGATGAGCAAAGTTAGCAGGGGAGTCATATTCACATTCCTAACACAGCAACTGCAGTGATTCACTTAACAACTGTGGCAAGAAAAGTTGTAAAATGGGTCAAAACTCACCAAACAACCATCTCGCTTAGCAATGGAAATTTGGACTCAACTGTGACCCTAAGTCGAGAATTACCTATACAGCAAAACCCTACTTCAGAAGAGTGGCATGTTTCCATTCTCACACAACTACTGTATTTTCCTCTCCATAAGATGCACCCTTTTGTATCCGAAAAGCGGGTGTAAATGTCTGTGTGTCTTATATTGCCAACACCTACCCACCCACTGACAACCACCCTTTGGCTGTTTTTGGCCTCCGCGCGTCCCATTTTTGGCCTGCACGTCCCAATTTTGGCCTCTGCGCTCTGTAAAGTGAATTCTTCAAGATTCAGAAATGATCCCTCTTCTTAAATTTCAAGGGAAATAAAATATCCGTCTAGCTGGAAGTTTTATCTGATTCAGGAAGACATTTCTTACCTGTCTTTTGTATTTTTTTTTTAGTTTCATTCACTTTGGATCCTCAAAACCTTCTCCATAACAACAATATATATCGTATTTATCGCTACATAAGACACACCTGATCATAAAATACACTCTGGTTTTTAGCCTTCGTGCACTGTGTTTTCAGCCTCTGTGTGGTCCATTTTCAGCTTCCATGTGCCCCATTTTTGGCTTCCACATGTCTCGTCTTCAGCCTCCACATGTCCTATTTTTGGCCTCTGTGTGCCTCATTTTTGGCCTCCGCGTGTCCTGTTTTGGCTTCTGCGTGGAGGCCGAAAAAGGGCATGCGGAGGCCAAAAAGAGGATGTGCGGAGGCCAAAAACAGGATGCACAGAGGCCAAAAATGGGACACATAGAGGCTGAAAATCGGGCTCACAGAGGTGGAACACAGGGCACATTGGCCGCTGAAACAGGCAGCTGAACACTCCCTTTCACATCTACTCCAATATACTTGAACTGTAGTCTTTTCTTTGGTGCATAAATACGTTCTTGTAAGATTCCAACTACAATTCATCTTTACAATGTATTCCAAGGAATGCTTCACTCATAAATGACGGGCAATTTATATTAAATATTTTTCTATATCCATGCAGAGAGACTCTCTCTCTCTTTCATTCCCCCTCTCTTGTTTTGCTTTTTTTTTTGTTATTACAGATTGCAACCGTTGAATATGTTAAAATTCAAATAGCTTTCTCTGCCAATTGAATAGTAGAGATCTAAAGCTTGCATCCATGCTGTTAGTTTAATTAAAAAATTACCCAAAGGAAAACAATAGTCAACAGTATTCTCTGCAGAAGTTTGAGGAGTGGAAGGATTGAGCACACCATAAGGTGTTCCATTGTCTTGGGCTTTCGTAGAGATTTCTCTTCCCTGCTGCTGTATTTCTAACCTGATTTAAATGAAATTTATGTGAGTTTTTGGTTGATGTTTGAAATAATTCCCTTAACCAGTACTTAAAATAAGGCTTTCAAAGTGACAATATTCTGGTAGAAATTGATTTAAAAAAAAAAAAAAAGGGGTAGCTCTCTGCCTGTCAATCATTTCTCCCTTTCAAGAATTTAATCAGCATTCGCTCAGATTAAAATCCATGTAGGGCAGATTACATAAACCAGGATGTCAGAATATGGTTGAACCAAACATTCCATCACTTCTTTTGGTGATTTTTCCCTTCCACCATAGCAGGCTGTGCTAACCCAAAATAATGACCACTCTAGAGAGTTGTGCTCTCAGCAGTGAATTACCAATATTTTTTTTTTTTTTTTTGAAAGTTCACAAAGAATTCCTCCTGGCTTTTTCACCCCCCCTTCCTCTGAATACAGGTAATCTTCAATTTATAACTGTAATTGAGATCAGAATTATGATCATAAATCATTGCAGGCTTTAAGGGTGTTAACCACGTGACAAGACCCAATTTTATAACCTTTTCCCAGTTGTTGTGAAGTGAACACCACGGTCATTAAACAAATGCCCAGTGGGCATTTTTGGACTGGAAAGCAGAAGTAAATGCCAGAAAGCAGCAGAAAATGTCAAAAATTGTGATCACGTGACTGTAGGATGTTGCAAACAGTGATAAAGGTGAACTAGTTGGCAAGTGACCACAATATGATTATGTGACTCACTCTGTCTCTGTCTCTCGGTGTCTCTCGGTGTCTCTCTCTCTCTCT
>JAEANM010018459.1:0-11461 GCA_017656035.1 Myanophis thanlyinensis | reverse complement strand
TCTCTCTCTCTCTCTCAAAAGAAAGTGTTATTTTAGTTTCAAAAACACGTGATGTCTCAATAATGTTTAGTCTCAGCGATGTAGTTATCTCTTGATTAGGCCTCTCTTACTAAGTGCATTACATAAGGCTACTATGTCAATCTGCAAAACTATACCTCACCTAGTTAAATGGTGAACCTTAGCCAACCTGACAGGAATTTTAAAAATTATCATCTGCTGTCATTCCAGAGAGGAATCCCAAACAAGAAGATAACGATAACCATGATGACTTTTGAGTTGCAACATGACAAGAGATTCTGCATCCTGACTGATAGCTCTTGCAAAGTAACTGCTAATGTAAAGAAACCAAGAGAATCAACAGCTGGAAGGAGGTAACAGCTGTGAATTATTAACATCAGCAGGGCCACTCAGGCAATCAGCAGTTTTGCATCCTTGCCAGAATACAGTTAGTTCTTGATTTAGAACAGTTCATTTAGTGACCATTGGAAGTTACAATGGCCCTGGGAAAAAGTGGCTTATAACTATTTCCCACACGTACAATCACTGCAGCATTCCCCCGGTCATGTAACCAAAACTTAGGTGTGTGACAGCCAGCTCATATTTATGACGGTTGCAGTGTCTCAAGGTCTTGTGATCACTGTGACATTCTGACAAATGAAGTCAATGAGGAAGCCAGATTCACTTCACAACCATGCTGCTAACAACTGCAGTGATTCCCTTAAAAACTTTGGCAAGAAAGGTTATAAAATGGGGCAAAATTCATTTCACAATCATCTTGCTTAGCAACAGAAATTTTGGGCTCAATTGTGGTTATGTCAAGGACCACCCATAATCATTTTATATACTGTATTTTTCAAAGTATAAGACTCACTGGAGTATAAGACGCACCTAGATTTTGAAAGAGGAAAGCAAGAAAAAAAGTTTTTCGCTTCTGTGTGTTTTGTATTCCCTCTCCCCAGCCCCCAGAGGCATTTTGCAGGCCTCCAGAAGCCTCCATGTGGCTCATTTTCACTGAAAAAACAGCCCATTTTCCAGTGAAAATGAGCCACACGAAGGCTTCTGGAGGCCTTCAAAATGCCTCTGGGGGCTGGGCAGAGGTAATACAAGACACACAGAGGAGTTGGAAAGCCAAAAAATGGGTGAAAAACAGGCCGTTTTGGCCTCCCAACGTGTCTTGTATTCCCTCTCACCAGCCCCCAGGGGCATTTTGCAGGCCTCCAGAAGCCTCCATGTGGCTCATTTTCACTAAAAAAATGGGCTGTTTTTCACCTGTTTTTTGGCAAAAAAAATGAGCCATGCAGAGGCTTTTGAAGGCCTGCAAAATGTCTCTGGGGGCTGGGGAGAGGGAATAAAAGATGTGGGGGGGGGGGTTGGGAGGCCAAAAACAGCTGTATTTGGTGTATAAGACTCACCACAATTTTCACCTACATTTAGGAGGGGCAGGAAATGCGTCTTATACACCGAAAAATACAGTAACCCTGCTGAAAATAGAAATGCCTTACTGATGCTCCTTAAAAAGACTTGAGTTTTTGTAAGTCCCAACTACAGCTCCTAAATAGTTTTGTATTACTGTAAATAACATTGCTAGCAAAGCTAAGCAGCAATGCATAGAATTTTTGTCTTCAGAAGCGATTACCCATCCTGCTAGCTAGCAGGGTGTCAAACACAAGCAACCCAATGACTCAGCCTGACAATCATGAGCTCATAAAAGGAAATGACTTGCCAGTGAGTACAGTGCCCAATTGGGACTATAAAGTGCATAAGATCAATATACATAGAAACCAAAGATCAATAACAACCTTGATATTGCATACTTCTTCTTAACAACTTTATTAAATGGAATTAGTCTTTTTTACTGTTCAGATGATGCAGCCTATTACAGCTTTCATCTGATTCCCAAATGTACAGCAGTTCCTTCTCTCCCATGCAGAGATCAAAAGAGGATGCAGCCAGCTACAGAAGATGAAACAGGCTGCCAATTCTTTCTCAAGTACAATTGTTAAGTTATATTTTTGGCGTGGAATATTATGGCCCAAATCAATCATTCTACAAAATGGAGATGTGTGATAACAGTGTTATTTCCCAAAAGATTAATAAAAAGTCAATGTGTAGAAAAAAGTAATAAGAAGGAATATAACACAATTTGCACCGTTGCAGTAAAATGTAACAAAAATAAAATCTTGAAATTTTATTTTGAAAACCAGTAAAAAGGCTCTTGATATATTTTTTTTTCTAGAAAAGAATATTCTTCAGAGCTGAAGAAGCTTCTTGGATGAGAAGTGAAACGTCCTTCAGAAAAACAAAGTCTTGAAAAAAACAAAAGTTGCCTTTTGAAAAAAAAACTTTAGGGATAGAAAAGAATATGTTACAAAATTCCACTTACAAAATATGATTCATTAACAGTAAAATAAAATCCACTGTACTACAGTACAAAATACCATGAAATATTATGCACATGCATTTAAAAAAAATTAATAAACTATTAAAATACAAAAGGAGGAAAACTAGGAATAATGACCATTATGAAAGTTTCACATTTTTAGCAAAAGGCAATGCAATGGCATGGAAATATATTCAATACAGATTGGGATAATTTCTTTAACTAAAATAGAACCAGATAAAATGAAAGGAAATTGAAAAGTAGGCTGCTTTATCCTTTAGCACTGGGGTGTCAAAGTCACTTCGTCACGGCGGTGTCACGTGACATATTGGGACTTTTTTTTCCCTTTATTAAACTGGGGCGGGGCAGGGTCAGCATGTGAGGCATCTGGCCCATGGGCCATGAGTTTGATAGCCCTGCTTTAGCATTTACTGAAAGTCGGGTTATCCAGAAATAAGGTAATTATTTTATATTCAAGGGTCAATCAAGCCTGGACCATTTAATACAAAAAGATAAGCCAATTTCTGGCATTCAGCAAAAACATCCATCCAACAGCAGTTTCCAGACACTTAAAGTAAAAAATTTCATCAATCAGTTTTTATCTAAATTCTACTACGATAATAGAAGGAATAAAAACTCAGTTACTAGATTCAGACTGAAAGTAAAACCACATGGGCAATCTGCTAACTCACAATTCTAATATTTGAAGAGTAACACTACAGAAAAGAAAGCCACCAGCAGATTTACGTCTATATAGATTTGTATCAAAATAGTGGATGAAAGAATAAGCAAGGGGAATTTCAAATGCATTTAATGGAATTTCCTTGAAACTATTCTGCAGCCATTTTTAGTATCTCATTGCATTTTACTTCAATACAAACTTGCAAGAAACCAAACACCACTCCAAAACAATCTTTTTAGCATACTGGCCCTTTCTTCTTTCCTCTTTTGCCAAGCCTTGCTTCAAGAGAGTCGTCAAATCCATCAGCATCTGTCAGCAAAACTAAAGCCTGATTCTTTGTGTGAAATTAAATTTTAATTAAGTAGCTTTACAGGTATCTGCACTTTTTTCCCCCAGATTTTTATCAGATAAACTGATAAAATTGAGCATCTTCTGTTCACTTACCCGACTTTCTTTCAAAACAGGTGAAACATGTTGGCTTCCTAATACAGGAGCTTGTTTTACACTTAAACCTAAAACAACAAAACATTTTCAATAATAATTCCAGTACCTCCTCACTCTGCCTGAAAGGGGCAACACATTTTTTCAAAGAATTGAAAACGCTAACCAAGGGTTAATCTCCTACTAGATAGGAGATTACTAGAGCATCATACTGGTGCTCAAAGTCAGACTGGGAAGAATCCTGGAGGAAAACAATAGTAACCCCCACTGCCTGGCAATAACTGCCTAGCAACCACTTTGAAAATCATCAGGAGCTGAATTCAATACCCACACTACTTTTTTCTTCCCATTGACAGTCCTGCATTTTATAGCTCCCCACCCCACTTCCCCTACTAGCTACCACATTTCTGCTGGCATAATGTAACTATTTCTATTCATAATAATTATCGTTTTCAATATTATTTTAAAAACTCAGCAAGATCAAAATAAGAACGATAGGATAGCTTTTTTTGTAATCTCCATCAAGCTGAGCAGCTACCTTTCAAACTAATGGTCACAATACAAAATATGTATTTAATTAATTAATTAGACCGGAAACTTGGCAGTTTGAGAGCTAAGCATCGTGTGATGGGGTGAATTCCTGTTCTTTCCCCAGCTGCTGTCAACCTAGCAGTTTGAAAGCATGCAAATGAGAGTAGATAAATAAGTACTTTTTCAGTGGGAAAATAACAGTGTTCCGTGTGCCTCAGTGTATAATCATGACACGGAAGTGTCTTCGAACAATGCTGGCTCCCTTGGCTACGAAATGGAGATGAATTCCGCCTGCTAGAATCAGACATGACCAGACGGGAAACCTTTAATTAATTAGAAGGGCAAATTTTCCTTAAAAATGTAACACTAGATAAAAGTTACTGTTTAATGCCAAAGACATTATAATGTTGTAATGTATAAAAGATGCCAAATAAAATTCAAAACATCTTGAAAAAAATTGCTAGGCAAATTTTTCAAAATCTGCAATACTTATTTAACTATAACAATTTCCTGAACAAATTTCAGAAATCAATGGCATAAAAATGTAATATTTATTTATATTTATTATATTTGGCTTTTCTAGAATAGCAGAGCCCAAAATTGATTCTATATTGCCAAAATCAGCCTCAGAAGAGACTGACCTCCCCCACTCACATCAATTACATTAGCTAGCCATAGATGGATACATTTCACATATGCAGACTGTACATTTACCAATCTGCAACTGTTAAAATCCCCTTCAAAACTCATTATCCAGATAATTCACCTGCTTACAATCCCCTCCAGCATATTCCATCCCTTTCATCTTAAATGGAGCATGACATCAAATGCATCACTGGCTTTTTATATATTATTATTAAAGCTGAAACAAGGCTTCTCAGTAGCACACTCTCTTTCAGCAGTTTCATAGCTTAGGAAATCTGCTGCAGGAAGGAGTTAAACAGGGCTGATTTCCCAGGAACCAATTTGTAAACCATTCTGTCCCCACTTTGGTTTTACGGTCTGCTGCGCTAATTTATTTTTCACTCATTATGAGGCAAGATTATGGAGAACTGGGACAGAGGACATTTGGAACACCTAATTTTCTAGATCTATTCAATAAAATGACTTTTTATTGTACTATCAAAATAAAAACAGAAGCTATCATTCGACAGTTCCAGAATGAGGCTTTCAAACTTCATATTACTATCCCAATGTTGATGGAAAATATAGAAGGCTTTAGCAAAATAGCAGGATACTCTATCCAAAGAATTTGTTGCGAATAAGTTACCCATCCACTTAAGAAATATCAATTCCACATCTGTACTGAATCTATTAAATATTTAGATGTCTATATGACAAAGGATATAGAAACATGTATTATAAATGCACTGTAGAGATTTCTTCAAAAATCGATAGATGTGAGTCATTCAATTTCACTCTCTGAGGAAAAGTAAATGCTTTCAAAAATGAATGTTATTCCCAAATTAATCTGTATTCTGAAAGGAATTCCAGTTTATATATCTTGAAAATATTTTCAGAGAATGTAAATCTTTATTTAGAAAATTCTCTGGAGTTCAATTTTGAAAGTATCTTCACAGAAAATGCAAATACCAATTAATGAGGGAGGATTTGGCTTCCTGAATTTGAGCATATATCATCATGCTTATTTCTTGATAATAATTGGTGTTAATTTTCCAATTTTGACAACTTAAGAAAACACAGATATAACACCTTTGCCTTGGATGGACAGTGTTAGGATCTAGATATTCTAAACTCTGGTATCTCTCAAAACAATTGTGTTATAGTAGTTAGAAAATTATGGAATCTAATAAAAAAAAGGAGTTGTCCATTTTTTCCATGCCAAATTTGACAACTTTAAAAATTGTGAGAAAGATGTTGATATGGAAAATCTCGATGGAAGCAGTGATATTGATTTGGGCCAACTGATAGACGATGATGAACATGAATTTTTAATACAGGCGGTGGTAATAGATAAATATGATCTATCGGCTATAAATGGCTATAAATTTTTACAATTTTGTTTATTAACAATATTGTTTGGACCAGTTAGCTTCTGAGACACCTGAGATATTAGAACAACTTTTATTAAATTAAAACAAAAAAATATTTTTAATTAAAATTATTTTAAAATATTAGTTTTTATAGATATTTGTTATCAATAAATCAGTTTGATAAGCAGATTTAAGAAATGAGTGGAATAAAGAATTACAGGTTGACTTTTTTTTTTTTTATTTGTATCTTGCTTTTATTGTTGTTACAAATAACTCAAGGCATATCCAACACACCTTCCTCCTATTTTCCCCACAACCTAATGTTGTGGTGGGCTGAGACAGAATGACTGGCCCAAGGTCACCAAGCCAGTTTTCATGGCTAAAGTGGGAACCAGAACGCATGGTGTTCAGCTTTCTAGCCTATGCCTTCAGTGTTAGACCAAAGTGTCCATAAGAACATTTTAACTTCTATAGCAGGGGTGTCAAACTGGATTTCTTCAAGGGCCAGATCAGCATTGTAGTTCTCCTCCGCAGGTCAGCCTGGGGTGAGGGGGCATGGGGAGACGGGACAGACACCTCCTGCAACACTTTGCCGGCCAAAACGGGGCCTGGAGGGACCACACACAGCCAGTTTTTGGCCTGGAAGTCCTCCCTTTGCTGGGCCTCTTATGCCCTGTTTTGGCCTGCAAAATGTTGCAGGAGGCCATCCAGGCCAAAAACGGGCTGCAGGGGTCCCCCCCACACCCCATTTGGATTGCCAGAGCCACCACAGGCCAGTCCTTTGCTATTTCCAGGTCAGCCCCATGGGCCAGATTTAAGCACCTCGCAGGCCAGATTTGGCCAGCGGGCCTTGGGTTTGACACCCCTGTTCTATAGCAAGAGTGCCAATGGCCCTCAAATTACAATTGAAACAACAAAAATAATTTTTAGAATCTATTGGACTCCATTATGTTTGTACAGAAAAGCACTGTTAAAATTGGCATTTTATTAGATATATACTAATGATAATGCTTCTTTAAAACGCATGTTTTACAGTGTTCGATATTTACCAAGTTTGGAAAAAAAGTTGTGATTTATAAATACCACTGTGTGACAAAAGCTAAAATTTTATGAGGATAATTTTTTTAATTATGTAACTAGTACATGAAATTTGAGAATCAGGTAATGTAAATGGATGCTGTATGCTCTTACTATGGCTAAAAGATTGATACTGCAGCATTGAAAGATAAATTCAATTTATTTAATGGATTGAAGACTTAACTGCACTTGCCACTTAAGAGCAGATTGCCCACAGACATAGAAATTGTATAGACAAGTAGAATGAAAAATGGGACTTGTTCATAACAATACAGTGGGTTAAAAAGATTGTTGTATAAATGTATATCTATATGTATTTAAATATTTATGTATTTAAATAATATTTGCATTAGACAAGTATATATAGAATTGTAACTGTTATTAGGACAACACATTATATTTCTTTTTTCTTCATGATTCTTTCACTTTTTGTGAAAAAGTTTTTGTGTTTTTTTTTCTCTTCGATAATGTATATAAACCATTAATATTAGTTTTGTGTTTTATTTTTTCTTTGTGTTAATTAAAAAGCAATGAAAACAGGCTGTATCATGCTGTGGATTGAAAAACACCAAGGCTTCAATCCTATACATAGCTGAAAAAATTAAGTATTGTGAATTCAGGTACAGGATTTTATAGTAACATACTCAAAGGCAATGATTCTCAATAGGGATGAACAAAATTCATCATTTAAGGAATGAAACATTTCCTTTGCCGCTTCCAAACAGAAAATTATTCAGGACACCCTAGTCATAGTACTTGGAACTAAATTTCAGGGCTAGACCATCTCCAGAACACTTCACAGCGACTCCAATTCTGAGGATTTACTTCTAGAAATGCCAAAAAGCCTCCAAAATGTCATGGAATAGGGAGAAATGAGACATTCCCTACAATCTTCTGTTCTCCAATCAACAAATTACCTATCCCTGGGTAAAAACATCGTATGCTGCAATCTATCAATTATTTTCTTAAAAACTGGCACCATTATGAAAATAAGAAGCCATTTTTTTGTAATCCAAGAAGAGTTATTTATTTACAGGCCTTCTGTTATTTATCATGTATAGCTAGCATGTATCTGCCAACACGTCAGAAGCAGAGACATGGTTATGTGATAGGCTGAGCAGTCAAAATGTTATCTATTTATATAACCCTCCTGCATTTTGTGTAAGAATGAAATCTGGTGTAGACCTGGCTTGAATAACAGCTGCATTTTTTCTCTCCAAAGTTCTCAAAAATGCAACTGTTTACAATTCTTCAATTAATTCCTCAAATGGATGTTTATTTTTTTCCTTTTATTCCTCATTGTCACCACAACAGCTTTACTGTCACTGAAAATAAATGATAGACATTAACACCATTCATATCATGTTTTCACATTACGGGAGAAAGTATAATCTTCATTACATCAAACAAAAAATATGTACTTTGAAGAACCGCTACTATGACCTTAAAGACTGCTGACTTGAGAAATGACCATGGTCAGGAAAAAAGTCAAAGTGCTCCTGGTGGTCACTAACAGAAGGAAAACATCTGAGATCAATTGAGAAGTTTAAACAAAACACTATTTGTGTTGAGTAAGTCAATGAAAAATTTAAATTAATCCTTGATGTTGTTAGCCTTTGATTAGGAACATGAAACTATGAGAGCACCAAAGAAAAAGGCATGGATGGATGTCCACTAGGGCTCCAAGAAAACTCAGGGCACACAATGGTAATTGCTCTACTACACACTTAACACTGCAGCTGTAGGATGGCATCTGTGCCTGTTCCAACAACTATAATGATCGTAACTTCCTGTTCCCTTCTTCCAGGACAATAACTGGCTGTGTGGCAATGGGGGGGGGGACTGTATGTCCTTGTATTAGTTAGTTACTTTTTAAATTAGTGATTACTTTTGCAAACATATTTTTTCATCCTTTTTTTACCATCTTGGCTCTGCCATCTGAAATACTGCCTTTCCTTCCTTTTAATTTGAAACAGTGGTACCTCATTTGCCTGTAACTAGTAAATATGTGTGCATCCCACTAGAATGTTTATGTGTATTGCCACTAGAAGCACCACTTAAAGAAATCAGTGAATTACACTAAATGTGAAAAGACCAGTAACTAATTTTCTTTCTCTTGTACATTGTCTTAAAAGGTATAAGATAGTGGCTTTCTACTATTTCAATGAAAGGCTCTATATAGGTTCCTTGGTTACTTGCACAGAATATACCAAATTAATGCATTTACAATAACAAATCTTTACAGCAGGATTTACAACTTACTTACAAGGAAGCAAAATCATATCCAAATTTGCAATCCAAGCAACATAAATCATAGTGCATCCTAGGAATCACTTCTGAGCTGTACAGAACTGGCTTGAACTTGTATTTCGAAGCTCTGCAGCATAAGGCAGGTTTATCACATCCAGGTTTCAAAACTCTAGACAACCATGAGATGGAAACCTAAGATAAGGAAAACTCACTTTTTGATTTTCAGTGAATTGTGCTGCAGGTATCCAAATGTGTCAGCATATTGGATTTAAGGGTCAAACAGTTGGAAAGCTAATGTAGGAAAAGCTGATGTAACAGGAAGCTGATGTAACAATAACAGGAAGCTGAGGCAAGAATGACTCAGCTACTTGGTATTTTCCCTTTAAGGAGGAGTCTACAGAAAACTCCCCTTTTAAAAGGTGGTTATATAAGGAAGCCATTAAAGGGTGTTCTTTCTTCCTTGTTGTTTGTTCATTGTGATCAGTTTACAGAGCAGAGTTCTCCGTGAAGGATTAAGGTATTTGATGCCACATTGTATTGTATATATTTTGTAAATAAACCAGTTTAACATCTAAGTCTCTGTGTGCTGCGTTGTTGCTCCTGGGTTGTCTTATAAAAATAGTCACTCTGGAAAAACTCTTGACAACACTGCAAACACTCTGACAAAATGACATCACAGATGCTGACACTAACTTGAAAGTTTATATAAATATGTCATCTATATTACAGCAAATAAGATAGTCGGGCAAACAGGAGCATCATCAGGTAATCACGGACTATAGAGGGCACACAGAAGAAAAAAGTGGGGAAAAGGGGAAGCTCCCCCCTCCACGCCCATAGCAAGCAATCACAGTGCAGATTGCCTCAAACAGGAGCCAGCATACTGATACCAATGAACCACAACTGTGCATTCTGGCTCACTGCACACCATTGCTCCAGCTATTAAATGTAAATATCTTAACAGTGATATGTGTTATATTATGGATAGGATAGGATAGGATAGGATAGGATAGAACAGGAACAGCGGAGTTGGAAGAGACCTTGGAGGTCTTCTAGTCCAATCTCCTGCTTAGGCAGGAAACCCTGTATCATTTCAGACAAATGGTTGTCCAATTTCTTTTTAAAAACTTCCACTGTTGGAGAATTCACAACTTCTGGAGGAAAGTTGTTCTACTGGTTAATTGTTCTGTTAGGAAATTACTTCTTGGTTCTAAGTTGCTTTTCTCCTTAATTAGTTTCCACCCACTGCTTCTTGTCCTACCCTCAAGGTGCTTTGGAGAATAGCTTGACTCCCTCTTCTTTGCGGCAACCCCTGAAATATGGGAACACTGCTATCATGTCACTCCTAGTCCTCCTTTTCATTAAAATAGACATACCCAATTCCAGCAACTGTTATGTTTTAGCCTCCAGTCCCCTAATCATCTTTGTTACCCTTCTCTGCACTCTTTCCAGAGTCTCAACATCTTTTTTACATTGTGTTACCAAAACTGGATGCAGTATTCCAAGCATGGCCTTACCAAGGCATTATAAAGTGGTATTAACAC
Organism: Myanophis thanlyinensis; assembly: GCA_017656035.1. Taxonomy (NCBI): domain Eukaryota; kingdom Metazoa; phylum Chordata; class Lepidosauria; order Squamata; family Homalopsidae; genus Myanophis; species Myanophis thanlyinensis. The sequence continues at coordinate 562 of JAEANM010018459.1, read as the reverse complement.
TTCACGTGAACTTGATTCTATCCCTGTTAATGCAGCCCAGAACTTTGTTGGCTTTTGCACTGCTGTGCAAAACTGTGCACAGAACTGTAGCAGCTACTGCACACTGCTGGCTCATATTTAAGTGACTGTCCACTAGGACTCCAAGATCTCTCTCTGTTATTACTACTATGGAGCGAGGTACTATCTACACTGTACCTGTGCATTTGCTTTTTCTTGCCTAAATGTAAAACCTTACTTTTTTCACCACTGAATTTCACTTTGTTAGATAGCACCCAATGTTCAAGTCTGTCAAGATCCTTCTGAATCTTAAGCCTACCTTCTGGAGTGTTGGCTATTCCTGCCAGCTTGGTGTTGTCTTCAAATTTAATGAGTTCCCCATCTATCCTCTCATCCAACTCATTGATGAAGATGTTGAAGAGTACTGTGCCTAACCTTGATGTTCTTGGACGCGCAGAAAGCCTTTGACAACGTGAGCTGGAGATTTTTACTATTGCAGTTGGAATGGATGGGCTTTGGCGAAAAATTTGTTCGAGCCATTGAAACGATTTATACTAAACAAATG
>JAEANM010018458.1:0-12636 GCA_017656035.1 Myanophis thanlyinensis | reverse complement strand
ACAAACACACACACACACACCAATCATTATAATATTATAAGAGCCAGTTGTATATTATATGACCCCTAAGCCAGTATCGTTAATTTGTGTTGAAACAGAAGTCTGAGGCTTACAGTACATATAATAGTTTTCCTAAAATCACATAATTAAATGTGATTAACATTTGAAACAATTACTCCCTCATTCTGCTAATTTCCTATCCAAAATTCCAAAAACAAAAGCTGGTAAATGTCATACCTAATAGTTTCTGGATATGAAATCCCTATTTTGTAAGAAATTGTCATCCAAAACATTTATATTTATAGTAGATTATTCATACAGTATGTTTTATAAATCATAAGAAGAAGCATCTATTGTACTTCATGAATATTTGCCATCAGTTTCACAATAGCAAGTAAGTTTATATTCTCCTTCCTGAGTAAACAAAGGACAACTTGGCAAGTAATGTTAATAAATCAAAAGTCCCTCAGTTCTTTGTTCATGGGCAAGCGTAGGCATGAAACAAAAATAAATGTTTTGAGTTTGTTCACTGGAGAAGAAATAACTTTAAATGAGAGGTGTGCTGAGAAAAGGAAAGACATTCCAGAAAGGCAAATACCAATGAATGAGATATACTAGAATTAGGAGTTACTTGCTAGAAATGACCTCTTCTGAACCCCAAAATCATGAAATGGGGCTGCCTGCATGTTGCAGTCAAGGTCATAAAAAAGCATGCAGAATATTGCATTAGAAATTAAATTCAGCTTTTTGATCATTATTTTTTTCCCCTTAACACTGATTCCTAGGCAGTGTGGCTAAGGCTAGCAGGCCTACGTTGAAAACACCCAGAGAAATGTCACAGCCATTAACCAAGTTTTTGCAGTCCTAGTTGTGCTCAATAGCAACTTTACTACCACACTATTAGTTAACCATCGGTTGTTTTTTTTCTAACTGAGGTCTCCCTCCAATGAAAAGGAAAAAAATGTTGCTCTTAAGGTTTAATATAGTTAGCTTCAGAGGGAATGCTGTAATTAATTCAGCAATGTCATAATTTAAAACTGTTACCATGACCCAAGAGCTTTAAAAAAAAAGAGGAAATTAAAAAAGGAAGTATAAAGGAGAAAAAATACATTGAGGCCTCTGGGAGAAGCTTTTATGGATGGTATAATTGTTTCATTTCAATCACAAAAGTGGAGTAGGTCTCCATTACAGAACCACACAGGCCTTTCCTGCAGGCCTTGATAAAAAGGACAATCCACCTACATACATCCATAAGTATATATATATATATATATGCATACAGTACAGCATACTTCTTCCCTTCAGCCATGTCCAATTCTCAAAATACTGTCTGGAGAAGTCACTGCAGTTTTCTTGGCAAGGTTTTTCAGAAGTGGTTACCTCCTTCCTAGAGCTGAGAGAAAATAACTGGCTCAAACTGGTTTCGTGACCAAAGCGGCACAAGCACTCCCAGTTTCCCAGTTTCTAGCATGAGGGCCTTAACCACTACAGAAAACTGGCTGCCATATTCATTAATTCATTCAGTTTGAATGAATAAATAAATTGTGCCCATCACAAACAAGTGACTATGGGTGGGGTACATAATAAAACAGTGTAGATGCATAACGAGTATTAAATACAATATAATTAAATTAAAAAGGTAAAAAGCAAAATGGCAAAAAAAAAAAACCATAAAGGAGAATACATTCCAAAGAATTATTATATAATAACCTAGTGGGCTCCACTCTATCATGGGATTCCCAACCATGTTTTGAGGCCCTTCCAGAAGGCTAACAGGGTTGGCCTTAGCCTGACCTTGGCAGGAATGATGTTCCACAGGACAGAAGCCATGACAAAATGGTTGAACCTCCTAAGATCTAATTCTGTGATGGCGAACCTATGGCATGGGTGCCACAGGTGGCTCGCAGAGCCATCTTGCTGGGCACACAAGCTGTCAGACAACTTACTTCCAGCTGAGCATGCACATGCGATTGTACATGCATGCATGCACAATTGCAGAGACCCAGCTGGTCTTTGGGCGCCTACTGTGCATACGCACGATTACAGCAAGAAATCCAGCTGGTCTTTGGAGATTTCCTGGGCATGCACACGCGATTGCCCATGTGTGCGTGAATGCCTGCACATAGCATACGTGCATTGCACATGCAAAAGCTACATACATGTGCAGATGGTGCAGTTGCACATGCAATTGCTCATGGAGGAGCCTTCGGCACTTGGTAAGTAAAAGGTTTGCCAACCTTACTTACTTACAACTGTTATAGTTGAGGAAATACCCTGGCTGGCAGGAACTGTAACGTGCTTCTCCAGCCGGATCTTGTGGGAGGGATAGATATAACTGGGGAGAGGCAGTCGGTCAAATAACCTGCTCTCATGTCATCTAGGCCTGTGATGGCGAACGTATGGCACGGATGCCACAGGTGGTACGCAGAGCCATCTTGCTGAGCACACAAGCTGTCGGCCAACTTACCTCCAGCTGAGCATGCACATGCGATTGCATATCCATGCATGCACGATTGCAGAGACCCAGCTGGTCTTCCGCTGTGCATGCGCATGATTGCAGCAGGAAATTCAGCTGGTCTTCGGAGTTCTCCTGCACAGGCACACACGATTGCTCATGTGTGTGTGAGTGCCTGCACACAGCATGTGTGCATTGCATGTGCAAAACCTTCATGCATGCGCAGGTGGTGCAGTTGCACATGCAGCGCACGTGGAGGAACCGCACGCAAGTGCAGATAGCAAGCGCAAAGTATGTACTTTTCAGCACTCAGCAAGTAAAAGGTTCGTCACCACTGATCTAGGCTCTAAAGGTTGGGATTACACTGCATTCAATTACATACTTACATGTAATTGGATCACATTTATTCCAGGTTCTTTAATCTTCGTTAATCCAAAGTAACACATTCATAAATCTACTGGAATTGGGCAGCCAATAAATTTAAATAAACAATAAAGCTTTAATTTCAGCCAGAATATTTCAGAGAAAGAAACTGGGTGTTTATTAAGCCTCAGTGGCCCAATAGTTAAGACAGCAGTACTGCAGGCTACTTCTGCTGACTGTCAGCTGCCGACAATTTGGCAGTTCAAATCCCACCAGGCTCAAGGTTGACTCAGCCCTCCACCCTTCCAAGATGGGTAAAATGAGAACCCAGATTGTTTGGGGGCAATATGCTGATTCTGTAAACCACTTAGAGAGGGCTGTAAAGCACTATAAAGCGGTATACAGTATAAGCGTAAGTGCTATTGCTGGTGCTGAGACAGCAAGGTAAATTATAGCAAAATATACCTTAGTTTCATGTGTGAATTGTCATTGTGGTTTGTATAGTTTACAGTTTAATGCAAGGTGTGAGCCCAACCATCGTAACGTATTTAACCAGACATGACTAAAAGAACACATGAAGCTAAGCATGATGTGTGAATCAGGCTGTGATTCAACCCCCTTGTTCCAATTCTATTTTGGAAGACTTGTAGCTAATGATTAATACTCCTGATTTATATCAGTATTTAATATGACAACGTAGCAAAAAAGGCAAGAGAGAAAAAAATACAAAGTCTTAAGAGCAACAGTCCAGTTTATTGGCAAGACCATAGATGTTGAGTTTCCCACAATACTAAGAACACATTTTAGCAAAAGCTAAATAAGGTGTGACTCATCATTCCAGATCTCATGAAACTTCAACTGACTTAATAATTTATTTATTTTTAAATATATATCCTGCTTTTCCACTCAAGTGGGTTGTGTTGGGCAGGGTGGAACCATTTGGCAATTTGATAGACCATTGCCATTCTTTTTTTTTATAAGGAAGTTCTTTGTTATAGGAAATCTAGCTGCTCTTTTATATTCCTTGTTCAAGGTAGTATAGAAGTTGATTTTCTATCTGAAACCTCTTAGGTCCCAGATCCACAATCATATATCTTTAAAATGATCTTTTTACAGGAAAGAGTAGGCTCATCCCAATTTTCTTCTGCAGCACTGGATTTCTTGTTGCCTTACCAAAAAGCCAGTGATCCCCTTCTCAATTTGAACAATGAATCCTACTTCTAAAAATACCCCTTTGCACTGTGAAATTTCTAAAAAAAAAATCTGTCTTTGATGAGCAGATATCCTAAACATTAATTTGCTTGAGACCCTAAACCCTAAAATTGTATCTGGGATAAAAGTTAATGCAATATAGCACTTTATTAGAAAGATGTAAGAATTTGTTCCATCGAGGTCTAAACATCCTGTTTCATAATTACAGACCATAATGTTCAAGAGAGACTTACACCTGTACAATGCCTATAATTGTACCAAATCAGGTGGCCTCTGCTTCTAGATTTTACCTGAGCCAATTACTAAATTAAGCAAACCTAACATGTTTCTTCTTGGTGCAAAGTTATCTGTAAATATTAGAGGTTTCTTAAGTGTAATCTGCGAGAAAGTTTTGTTTTCTATGGCCAGAAATACATTCATTGCAATGGAATGAAAAAGGGAATATCGGCTTTACTTATGCTACAGTAAGATATGTCTAGCAATATAGTAAAGAGTCTCAGGAAATGGTGGAGTCTTTGGTTAAAGAGTTTAAATACAGCCTGGACAATACTCTGTCAAGAATATTGCAGTAGTAGATTCCTGCAATCACCAAGAAAAGCTAGATGATCTTTAAGTTCCCTTCCAAACCTTGCACACTGACAGGTAGGTGTTCCTTAAGTAGGTACCACTAATATTTATAAATGTGTGTCTTTGATTATAGTGGAAACCATCAGTGTCTCTTTCAGGGTGAGTCATCCCATCTCCAGCATTCCACTAGTATTCTTCTCTATAACTTTTCAAAGTTTCCATTCTATGTCAACCAGAATGGATGTCTAAGTGTGGGGTGGGGGGAGAGGGGGCACTGGTAAGGTTCATGGTCTTGAAACTGTGGTCACTCTACTGGGCTTTTTCATGGAATTAATCTTTGAAGGATTTGCATCTTTCTTTCTTAAGGCACAGAATCAACATTGACAGGAGAAAATCAATCAGCACACTGGATAACAGATTTTATTTTATTTGGAATGTTAACTAGGCCTGTGTTGACATAACACTATGTTTTATATATCTTAATCTTGCAAAAGCAAACACAATGGTTCTTTCTATGCTCTTGGCTTAGGATGCATAAAAAAAAGACTTTCTTCTTATTCAAAGAAAACTTGGTTCAATTCCTTTAAGTGAAGGAAGATCATATTCTCAACTATTCTTAAGGAAGTAACTGGAATGTACAAGATGCAGGACTTAGTTATCACCACCGCACAAAGCCACCAAAACCTTTTCGTAATCTCCCTTTGTTTCATCCTGCACATGGGAAAAAATGGAAAGAATTCATATCCAACAAACCAGAGTAGTGTAGTCATGTCCCTCCCATTCACCTCACCCCTACTTATACTCTAAAGTTAAGTTCATGCACTATACATGATCCTGTCTCCACTTGTTTGGTGTTTCATCACACTAAACAAAAACACAGTATTTTATGTTCAAAACTGGACGAAAACATGGTCTAAAGATTAAGGATAATTTAAAAATCTTAATCTTAATTATAATAACCTAAATTATATCACTGTAAATTATATCACCCCCATCCAAATACAGTCATGACATGTGTAATTCTGTCAATGGAAATAAAAATTGTGGACTCTTAAGTCCCATTGCAAACCACGCAGCTACTTAGTTCTGGTTCTAATTTCTTAACCACAAGGTCCAATTCCTTTAGCCTCTATTAACTGTGAATAAAAGCAGAAATGACCTACCAAAATTGCTTGGCAGAGAGACACCCCATATTTTGCCTTGTAAAAACCCTTGATCTCATTCATGTCAATTTCGGCCCGTGATACCATAACTCTGTTCAGGGTTCTGTGGCGTGTTCCGGAACCCTGTGGGGAAAAAAAAAAGAATGGAAATAAACTCTTTTCATAACTCTTTGAGTTTAAATGGCTTCCCTCTGTTTGGTTTATGAAATATTCCAAACTCTCCTTGCTTTTATGATAGGTCTCCAGACTTTCAAGTGACAACCCAGAAGAAGACCAAAGAGTCATTTGTAGCTCAAAAATCACCAAGGATCCCACACCAAAGAGCCACCTCAGAGAAACAAAAGTCCTTGCATATTCATTCAGAAATAGACACCATAATCTTTCTGTCCACACCCATATTAATGAAACTCAAGCCACACCTGTCTGTACTAGACATCTAAATTCATGCTCCATTGTTTACGCCATCCAGGTTTCTATTAGAGGGGACTCTATCTCCATAGAGTCCTTGCTGTGAGCTTTTCTGATTTCAGAAAGGCCTCTGCTATTGTAACGAACATATTGAACCACTCCCAGATACTGTTTGGCAGGCAGGTTATGAGATCTTGCATATTCCCAAGAGCAAACATTTGCGTGTGATTTCAAAGGTGCTTTTTCAAAAGATAACCGCACTTTTGTTTTTTTCCTTGAAGATATTTTGCTTCTCATTCTGGAAGCTTCTTCAGTTCTGACTGAATGGTGGGTGGGAATGAACGGATTTATATTTCTTGAAAATGTTATTTCTAATTTGTCCCCAATATTATCTGCCTTAACTAGAAATGTGGTGCAAACTGATTATTCTCTTTTTCAAGAGAAAGGACCAGAAGATTAAAAATGTAATGTTTGTATGCCTTTAAAACAAAACCCTCTTCCTGCCGGTAACATGTCTTTTACCTTCATTGCCAGATAGAGCTTCTCAGCAAAGAAAGCCGGTTTGCTTACAGCACATTTCACTGGAAATGAGAAAGAACTGAGATTATTTATGACCATAAATTAACAAAAGCAAGGTGCAAAGAAAGAAACACAATGCATCCTTTCAAAGATTGTGATCTTACGAATAATTACACATTAAATTTATATATAACTAACAAAAGAATTGTGGCAGAACTGGGCAAAGGGGCAGGAAGAAAGAGACTTTTCAATAACTAAGAAATAACCTTGAACCGCTTAGGTAAGTCTTATTCAAAAAGTTAAAAAACAGCTGGCAAAGAAAGATAAAATAGATACATGCTCCTCTGTTTTGTTGATACAAATGAATATTCCACAAAGTTAATTTACATTTATTGTTCATTTATTCATTCACTCATAAAGAAAAACTCCCATAAGATATTCATTGCTTTCTGAGATTTACTTGTTTTCTTCTGGAAGTTATTGTATAATAATAAGATAGGACTCTTCTTTCTGTCCCTGACATTTCATGTGTTTACATGGATCAAAACTCACTCACGGAATGACAAAAATTTAACAAAACATAATATAAAATACTTTGTTGTTATTTAAAGTCACTGATTGACAATGCAGGGCAAGATGTAAGGCTGCTATGCCCACCCGGCTTCAAGGGCAGTGTGTAGGACTGGAGTCTTATTAACCTAAGAGGCAAATTAATTTGTTTCTATTTTTATAGCTGCTCCTCTCAAACTAGTGACTGGGGGGGGGGGGGGGAGGAAACCCAGCAAAAACACACCTGCAAAAATGCAAAATAAATACACAGTCAGCAGCTGAGATAAAAGCAATAATAACTGGCAATAAAACCATACCATGACCCAAGTGACACGCTGACCTCCATCCCTAAGAACATGAGGGCACTCATAAGCCTTCAGGGCCTTGTGAAAAGTCAAAAAGGATGAGGGCCAATCTGATATCTGGGAGAATAACATTTCAGAAGGCATAATCTTGGAACTAAATTTAGGAAGGAACACCTTTCGTACAGAAGAGGGTTACCTACCAATTGCCGTCAAGCAATTCTCAATGTCTCCTTTCAGTTCCAGATCCAGGACTTTCTCCATGTCATGTTTGCTGTAATTCTGATATCTCTTAAAAACTGAAACCAAAGAAGACAATTTGAAACAGTTGGTTCCCCTAACGAGTACACAGGATACGATTATGCTGCTTGTATTCAATACTTTCCTCTTCTATCAGATCAGGATTATAATCTGTTGTCAGCTTTTAGAGACCACATGGAAGGCTTCTGGGAGAGATACAGACTCCTGGAGTCTCAAATTATGCAAGCTTAACTTAAATAAGAAGGGCCATGCATGTCATTTCTGGATTTAAATACAGGTAGTTCTCCACTTACCACCACAATTGAGCCCAAAATTTCCTATGCTAAGCTAAGGCAGTTGTTAAATGAATTGATGCACCACCTTATGAGCTCTTCTAAGCAAATCACTGCAGTTGTTAAATTAGTAACACAGTTGTTAAGTGAATCTGGCTTCCCCATTGACTTTGTTTGTCAGGAACTTAGCAAAAGGTGATCACGTGACCCCGGGGCAGCACTGCAACCGTCATAAATGCATGCCAGTTGCCAAGCAGCTAAACTATGATCAGGTGACCATGGAATGCTGCAATGGTCATATGTGTGAAAAATGGTCGTAAGTCACCTTTTTTCAGTACTTTTGTAACTTTAAAACAGTCCTTAAATGAATAGTTGTAAGTTGAGAACTATCTGTATATTAATTTTAGCAGATTGTCCATTATGCAGCAGAGTAGCTTTGGTTAATGCTTTTTCAAATCTAATAAATTATTACACAGTATTCTTTGCATATTTTTTAAAACTGTCCTATTAAGACCTTTCTCTTTAAAATTAAAGCATTTCAGCAACCTGCCATTTCTTGCTTTCTGCTTACCTTTTCGAAGGTGCATGGGACTTCTGGTTGTGAGAATTTCAATGAAAACGTTAACATCCGTTCCTTTTCTTCTCTCTCCAGCCTCGTATAATTTCTATTACAATGAAAGAAATCATTTCAAGAGAGAAATTCCAAAATATTAGATTTATAATAAGCGGACTCAAGCAAAACAGCATTCTTTTAACAGAATGTAACAGCATTCTTTTCAGAAGATGTCAACTTGACCTCCAACTGCAGATGAAAGATCCGAGAACCAAACCATTTATTGTGATTATAACCACAGCAAAATCTGAACTCCAAAATTTTCAGCCCCACGCTCTTTACCACTATATTAGCTCTCATATGGGGTGACTCTGAAAATTCAGTGGTATGTGTAAAGTCTACCCTAAAGAATCTCTTTCTTGTATCAGGGTACAACAGCTATCATATTGCCTTTGATTTCCTTTGATGAGCTATGGATAATTAACAGATAAAGATAAATACCGTTAATGTGTACCTCGCAAAAATTTAGTAGTTATTGATACTAATTTAATGTCCTGATCAAAAAGGGTTACCTGAGGGTTCCCCACAACAAATGGACACATTCAGGGACTAGATTCAGTTCCTCATTTACCGACCCCAACAAGACACACTGGGTAGCAGCTAATGTCAGGGTTAAAGGCTTCAGCATAAGTCCTATCTTCTGATATTTTGTTTTATTTACCTAGACATAGGTTTCCTACAGAATCATCTATCCCTTCCTCTCTTGGCTTGCAACTCTAATACACTTCTTTAACAGATGAATTTGTATGAGCCACCCTGTTTGAGAAACATAGAATGAATCAGCCACTGACCAACTGGGAAAAGCAATGGCAAGAAGTAAATCCTCCAACAAAGATTGGTTACAGGAAGCCCCTAAGTCTCACATCCTTTTCTCGTGCCTTTTGGTGGCTGTAAAATTTAACATCGATCTTGCATCCAACAGTTCCCTTCTGCTGGGAAACTTCTGTGGAGATTGTCAATCATATAGGCCACGGTTGTCCTAAAGATGTTTTTTTTTTTCAAAAGGCAACTGGACTTTCTTGGGTGTTTTCCTTTGAAAACATTTTGCTTCTCATCCAAAAAGCTTATTCAGTTCTGAAATAAAGAAGCTTCTTGGATGAAAAGCAAAATGTTTTCAAAGGAAATAATCAAGAAAGTCCAGTGACGACCCCACCCCCCCAAAAAAAGCACCTTTGGGACATTGTGCGGGGAAATACAGCTCCAAGTTTTCCAATGCCCATATTCTTTCTCTCCTGAGAACAAGGGAGGAATGCGTGGAATGGATTCACTTGCCTGAAGGAAGTCTGAGTTTTGACAGACAAGACATAAGAGACATCAAAGATAGCAATAAGTATTCCTTACCCTTGCATCATTGTCTACCAACTCTTCATTCACATGTGGATTTTCATTCCGGTCACCCTGAAACAAATCAGCCTCACTTAGTTCGATATTGTTATACTACAATCACAGATCATTCCTGAACCAACATGACTTCTGAACATCATGGAGTACTACAAACCTTTAATAAGGCAAGCAAAGCCTTCTGGAAATCTCCAGAAGTGTCTGAGACAATGTCTTTGGCGAGATCTCTCTTAAAACCTGCAGTAGAGTAAACATATTGAGAAAAGAGCTTCAGATGCAAGCATTAGCCATAAATTATTTTCTTCCTTACATACAGCTTCTACATTTTTGCTCAACTCCTTTTGTAATCTCCTCGGGCTTGCATTTTAAAATTATTGCTTAGATTTCACAATGCAAGATGTAAATGATACCTTGAAAGCTATCCATCAAGAAATTCCAATTTTATCCTCATTGGAAAACTTGCAGGTTCTCATAAATTAAAAAAACTATAATTAGGCCAAGTTATTTTCAGTTAGATGTTCAAAAACAGAATATGACTTTACAGACGTTCTATTTATTTTTGTACATTAGATTGACAGCCTTTTTATCTGCAGTTGATGAAAAACTAGTAGAATTTACCCTTCTAAAATTCTTTACAAATTATCAGCTGATTTTTTTGGTTCAGGTGTGCCATAAACCAGATACATAACTCCATTTATCAACAAATGACTACCAAAATGCTTCACACTGTTGGCTGAAGCAGCATTAACAAAATATGTCTAACGGTTGTTTTTTTTAAAGGAGTAATTTACCTTCTTGATACTGTCTGTTGATATCTCTCATTTGTTTATTGTCTCTTGATGCCATAATCTCAATTAAGATATCTTCATCTGTTCCAAGCCCCTGTTTGGCAATAAATCAATATATATAAGCAAAGCTTTGCTTTTTTTTTAATAAAAGAACTTATTCCATCAAGTGCAATGTTCAGGCAGATGCAGGAAACCTTTGGCTATAAAACGTTACTGAGCTACAAGTCCAGCTTTTATGCCCTTGCTAGAAATTTACTTCACATATTTCTATCTGGATGGCATATCACAATAATGGAATCTTGACCTACAAAGGTTAACATGGGGCTGGCTTACATTTTATTTTGTTATGTCCTTATTACCGTCCATTTAAACTACTGCAATGTGCTCTATATGGGACTTCCTTTAAAGACCACTTGCAGTAGTCAAAATGCAGGGTTGCCTATTATACTATTCTGCAGATCCTGCACAGTCTGTGTATTAGTTTCTGAGTGCAATTTTAAGTGCAGTTTTAATCTATAATGCCTAGTCTGTCTTGACTCCTTACTTGCGGGACAGTATTTCTCCACTGAAGTTGTACCAAATGATCCAATGAAGTCTGGAGAAGCAGTGGGTACTTTTGTATTTTCAGGAGGTCAGAGATCTAACACCCAGAAGTGCAATTTTTCCATCTCTCTGGGATGGCAGCTCAATTGACTATGACATTATCCGTTTTCCAGAAGAGTTGAAGATGGAACTTTCCCAGAAAGCAATGGAAGTGTGACATTGCTTGACTTCTGTCAATGGTTTTAGTATTCGGATTGTTTTAGGTATTTTGATGCCTTACTATTTTTTATTTTTATTGTAAACCACAGAGAACTTAAGATTGCCCTGTGGTATAAATCTGATACATAAATGTTCATCTGTCTTGAGGGCACCGTGGAAAAGACTCTAATGCTTATCTTCTTTTTTGACTCTCATCATTTCTCAAAAATACCCCATAGTTTCAAAGGAAGAGTAATTCTATATTGCTCTCCAATGCTGGTAACTGTAATTTTTTTCTAACTGTGAAACTGAGTCTTGTCTGATAAATTGCTTTGTAATTTCTAAGAAGTTTCTTCCTCTAATATACCAGGATTGTATTAATTATACTGAAATATTTTGAGAGGAAAAAAAAAGGAAAAGAGAAACAATGAACAGAATGAATTGGATGGATACAACGTAAGCTGGTTTGAAGAAGATTTGTTGAGAATGACAAAGAAAGAATATTGTTGAAATGGATTGTTGATTCTACGCACCAGAAAGCAATCATATTAACTGCATTTATTCTAGCTTCTTTCTGTCCTTGATTGCTTCACTATGGACTTTTGGAATTTAACATCTAGCATTTAATAGAACTTAGAGGACCAAGTGGAGTTCAGCCCAAAACACTTTGCATTGTACTGAACCATGTGATTCCCCCCTATATTGGCTATAGATTTACAATGCAATCATCCTGGAACTCCTTCAACTTCTTGACTGAGAGCATGACAACTTCCAGCAAACATACCATTCATTTCAATGTCTCTGTAAGCCAAGAGTATCCAATTTTGGTAATTTTAAGTATTGTGGACTTTTAACGCCTGAAATTTCACATCCGCTGGTTGGGTAATTCTAGGAGTTGAAGTCCACAAGTCTTAAAGTTGCCAAGATTGGAGACCCCTGGTTTAAGCTAAGGAGAAGATCTTGATCTCCTTCTTTAGTATACTGTATTTTTCAGTGTATAAGACACACCGGAGTATAAGACGCACCTAGATTTTGGAAGATGAAAATAAGAAAAAAAAAGTTGTATTTGGAAAGGATGGGTG
>JAEANM010018457.1:0-12637 GCA_017656035.1 Myanophis thanlyinensis | reverse complement strand
CACACATACACACACATCGTAATGTTTCTGTTTTGTCAAGCAACAAAGATTTTTCCTATTTTAAGGAAGAGAACAAGACACCAAATAAATGCAGAATACAAGATGTACCCAGTCAACTCCCTGTCCATCCACAAATCCACGATCAATGTTTATGATCATGGAGCCCCATACTGAGTTACTTTTGATTCCACAATCAAAATTGGGAACACATGCTTCTTTGCTACTGTGCAGTTATCCAAAATAGTTTTACACATATTCGCTATGTCAAGCAATTAGCTTATTATAATTCTTCAGAAGTAATTTTGATACAGTTTTACTGTAGTGTAGTCCTCTAGATATCATAATTCGATGCTTTAGTAAAAGAAAATGCTTTTCAGAGGCAAGATGAGTATGAACAGTGATTATAATCTCCACGGCAATGGCCAGTCTAGCATTTGTGGAACACTAATTCCTTAAGGGAGAACAAATCATTAGGTTTTATTTGAAAAGGCAGAAAAGACAGAACATCACATCCTGGATGTTAAAATACTGCTTTCAAAGACCGAATAACTGGAGGCATTTCTTTTAGTCTTTCCACAGAATTGAACTTCAGATAGAAGACATAGTGTCTATGGTAATCATGAGAAATGGTGCTAGAGTTAAAAGATGTCTTAGTTAACACTGAGATTTCATTGCTTAGCCTTCGCTCAGAAACAGAGCAATGGAAGAATATGATCTTAAGTGCATGATACCAGAAAGAAAGATACCACACAAAGTATTAATTCATGATAAAAATGGGATAATTCAGCTAATTTTTCAGGGGCCTATCAAAAAGCAGTGTGGCCTCATGTAATTTTTCCAACTACATTCTCACAAAGACTTAATTACAGTATGCAGTTCAAAAATATCCATGAGGATACTGAACTATATAGCAAAAATAATCAACTGTTTTAAAGAGGGCCACCATATAAATCTTATTTAAACAGCTTATTGCAAATGTACAGTGAATAATAATGCCATATTTTATTTCTGAAAGAGCACTCAAATTATAAAACCATGGTAAAAAAAATGATTAGGATGTAAATATATATATAAAAATAATGCTTGACAAAACTCCATAAACTATTTGCAACCTAGTTGTTACGTTACTGCCATTGCCTTTTCCATCTAACTTCCTTCCCAATATAAGCCCATTCTTTTACCAGTTGATGGCAAGAGTAATTAGATTGGCAAGTGGGCCAGCTGTTTTTCAGTAGGATGGAAGAAAAGGTGGAATGCATATTGAAGGCTCTTCATTTAGTCCCTGAGTTTCATCTAACACATCATTTTTATATTCAGAAATGTGATTAGCCTGTGGCTTACCAAACTTTCCAACTTTCCTTAAGTAAAATTGACTTAAGAAGCATAGAACCCTGAAGATATTAAATAGCAGTATATAATCCCCTTGTAGTGTAAGAATTTCAGCAATAATCAGTATTGTTTAATGGTTGCAATAGCATTTTCTTTTTCTTTCTGAAAGTTGCGACAGTATATACGGCATGATTTAAAGACAAAGAAGTGAAGCATCCATGCAGAGCAGCTAAAATGCATGCTCTGAAAAAGTGATATTGCTGATGTGCCATTTCATAGTCCTTTTCAATAGCATCCAAATTCTGACCATTCATCATGCTTACTGCATCTCTTTAAAAGATAATCTATAGCCTTAACTTTTTCAGAGTCTAAGGACTATGAAAGTAGAACACTGTAACTAGTTTGGGGAAAGCCACTTTATCTGAAGGGAGACCATACAGAGTAGTTATTTATCAGAAAATCCTTTTGTCTTGCTTTCCTCTCATCTTTCATTATGAATTAAATAATATGCTCAGGACGTGCCCTTTTCTCTCATACTGTGTCTCTTCCTTTTCTTGATACACAATTATGCTCTTGTTTACATATGCAACATCTGCCATTAATGAGTACCAAAGTTATTATGTTATAATAGACAAGCAATATTAATTACCATACAAATCTTAAGCTAACAGTGAAAGTTGAGCAGATATCCAAATTAATAAACACACTGAGTCATTTTAGCATTACTAGATCTTTATTTCTATAGCACATTCATTAGAATTAACTAATTATCTGAACTATTCGATTGTTATTATTGATATTATTAATATTATTGATATTGCTAGCTTCCCTTTCACTTCACATATATAAATTAAGAATATGTAGAAACCAAGACCAGTTTTTTCTTCCATTCTCTCATACACTGAATCCAATAATTTTAGAAAAGCACAGTTATTAGCTAAAATTTATACCATTTTTGGATAGGGTTTGGCAGATGACATCCTAGAAATTGAGACTTACTGAGTTAGAAAACTAATAGTTATGAATGCCATATTTTCCCTGCATACATCAACCCTTTTAAGATAAAGCTACCATGGATTTTTTTCCCCACTTGAATTATAATATACATTAGACCTATCTTGCTGGTTTTACAAAAAGAGAATTAATGCTATGTGATACAGAAAACAAATTTACAGACCAAGACTCTGCTTGCTGAGTTTATTGCAATATATATTCAATTTTTTTTTAGAAAGTAGCCACATTATTGTAGTGAATAGTAAATTTGGAAGCTTCCTAAATTCAATATGGTGGTGTTACTGCTCAGTTCTATTCATTAATGGGTGATATTCATAAAGTTGATTTATCTTACCTATGTTTTGAGAACAGATCTAACTGATATAATTCTGGAGTATAATTCCATTCAAAATAAACTCATCTAAAATATATAAATAAATAGCACTGATAGGTATTTCATACATGAAATGAAAATTCAGAATACATGAACAACAGTATATTTCAGAGACTGTATGGTTTAACATAAATAGATGCTGTCCACATGTTGATTATTCATCCTGTTTCTCCATCAGTTATGTCTAAGATATTAGTCCATATTTGCTTATCAATTTAATATCTGCTTTTAGCTCTTACATTCTCAGGTTCCTAATTTTCAGGGTTGTAATATTCAACTGTATAAATTTCATAATTTTCCTTGTTAGAAGAAGAAGTTCCAATTCTGGAAAAATTTATATATTCCTTATGGTTGGTATGATATATTATATCAGCCATTATAAACAGTTTCTGGGATTCTTTGTAGATAAAGTATTTCAATCCCTTTTGGGGGAATCATTGTATTGGGCATTACCATTCCCAAGGTGTCCAGCAAATTGCTCCTTAACATGTATTAGATCATTTTCATTGTTTCTCTTTCAAGGAAGTAGATAAGGTTTGCTTCATTGCTTGCTTATTTTAGCCAATTTCTAGTTTTATTTTTAAAGATCTCCCAGAACCCTTTCCTGTCAATTATTTTTGAGGTTCTTACCATATTTTATAATATGACTTTTGTAACAGAGTTGTCAAAGTCTGGAATGCTCTACCTGATTCAGTTGTTTCAGCTACAAATTCTTATAGTTTCAGTCACAAATTGAGTTCTGGGGACCCTACATCATGCCTACTGGTCAGCAGAGGGGGTGTTAATGTGCTTATCATCCCTGTCATTGCATTTTTTTATTTTTGTATTTGTGCTTTCGTTATTGTTTGAAAAATTCTAATAAATACATAAAATAAATAAATATTGCACAAATAGTGTCAAGGCCTTTACTTAGGAACTGACCTCTTAACAGATTAACAGAGTTGGAAGGGACAGTGTATGTCTTCTAATTCACCCCACCACCACCACCCAAGAAGGAGACCCCATTCCATTTCTGACTATACAAGAATAATCTATTTTTTTTTTCATTCCGAATGCACACCAATTTTGATCGGTCTTCAGTATTGATTTGGATGCTTTACACCAAAAGAGAGAGAAAGCAGTGTTTATATTTTTGTATTAGCTTAATAATGTTTTTTTGGCTTATACAGTTTTGTCTTTTATGATTTTTAAGTCACCCAGAGTTACCCTGAGATAAGATGGGTGGCCAATATATTGTACAAACAAACAAACAAACAAATGGAAAATAAGTTGATATTTCTGGATCTCTTCCTAATGGCAACATTTGTTTGAAGTTTTGTGAGAGCTGCATTTTGAGGTGCTTGGGAGGCCTTGCTTTTAGTAGTTTTGTTCAATATTTATAGGCTAAGCCTGGGGGTATAAGAACAATTCTTGTCAACTTTTATGGCAATCCCACAAGGTTCCAATCTTCTTTTATATTATTTCATACTTATCGTATTAAATGGGTCGTGTATGGATATGAAGCTAATTGCTACCAGCAGAAGATAATTCCCAGATGAACTTTCTCTTTTTTGAGAACTCGGAGTTACATGTCTCCAGACTATAAAAACTAGCAGTGGGAGAACAAACTAATGGTGATAGAGCTGCTGCTAATTTCAGGGGTTGGATTACAGGGATTGTATGCCTGATAGGATCCTTGGAGACCACGAACTGTTTGAATAATTTTTATTGCAGATGAATATTCATAAACTGCCTAGAATTTACAATTTTTAAATAAATGAATAAATCCATGGAGGAATAAATGGCTAGGCTTGCTGTGTGAAATTTAGTTTACTTTACTTTATTGTCATTGCACCTCGTACAACTAAAGTAAATGCTATCTTCAATGTACATGATAACCACAAAATAAAACACAGACATACATCCTTCACATTCTATACAATTGAAACCCCCTGATATTGCATTAATATTGCACTATACAGTAGAATTCAATATAGTTACTACTCTGGGATAGAAGCTGTTTTTCAGCCTATTTGTCCTTGTTTTTATTGTCCTGTACCATCTGCTAGAATGGTAATAGTTCAAAAAAAGGGTGCCCAGGATGAGATGGATCTTTAAGGGTATTTTGAACTTTCTTAAGGCAGCAGGAGCTATAAAGTTCTTCCTAAGATGAGAGAGGGCAACCAATGTTCCTTGGGCAATTATGTTAACCAGTGGAGCACTGTCCTATCTGCCACTGTGCAATTGGCAAACCATACACAGGTGCAGTAAATTAAAATGCTCTCTATGGTGCAGTAGAAGGTTACCAACAGTTTTTCATTCAGTTGTTTCTGAGAAGTCTCAACAGTATAATCTCTGCTGGGCCCTTTTGACCAGTGCTACAATGTGAGCACCCCAGGTCAGGTCCTCTTTTATGATAACACCCTGAAACTTAAAAGTGGCCACTTGCTCCACTCAGTCTACATTGATAAGCAAGAGCTGCATGTCTGATCTATTCCTTGTATAGTCCACTTTAGGCTCCTTGGTCTTATTGATGTTAAGTTGTCCAAGTTATTGTCTCCACACCACAAAAGCACACATCAAGAAATTGTGACTTATTCAACACATTTGAGTAGATTGTTAGCTCCCTTTCGACTCTGTTACAGCCGAGTGTGTATTATAACACGCAAAGAAAATTTAAGCTCAGTAAATTACTCAACAAGTCATAAAGGAAGAATTCATGGGTGAGAATGACTGGTGAACCCTGTTTAGTTAAAAATTATTGGTGGAACTATTAGGACAGATAACTGCAAATATGCACAATACTAATGGCCTCTGTTACAGTGCAAGTTTTATCTAATTCTTGCATTACGTACAAATTAGAGCAATCTTTTAAATAATATTTACAATGTTGTTCATATTATCACTTAGACTGTTTTGAAAGTATTTTTTTCTTGAAAGACAAGCGTAGTGGTAAAAGATACTCCACCCATACACATGTGAGCTGCATTCACTACCAAACCTATGAAATGCCCCCCTCTCATATATGTAAACTGATAAAGTGAAATGAAATGAAACATTCACAGCATGCTAAATTGACCTTGAATGGCAACAAGGGAAAGGAATTGGACAGGGACCATGGTCCAGTAACTCTATTTATATTCACTGATCATAACTCAAAGATAGTAAAGCTAGATTACCCAGATGGGTTTATCTAAAATATTCCAACATCATGCTATAATTTATACCGTGTGTGCTTTTTTTCACTGTCTTATGTGAAATGTAGCAGGCTAAAGTATATAAGCTGTGGTTCTGCTTTTACTCAGGGCCACTCCCAATGTAGACTGTTTTCATGCTTAAATAAATTTATGTTGTATCTTCAAATTGCTTCTGTTGTTTTAAGGTGAACCAGATTTTGGCTACAACATAGAATAGGAATAATTGAAAACAAAGGCAGGATATAAATCTAAAATGTACACACATATATAAATAAATTTGCATTGGGAATTGTACTGGCATTTTTAATATTCTAATGTTTAACATAACTTCAAAATATTAATAAATATCCTCTGCATAAACAAATTCAGTTTTCGCCTTATAAGATTTTTAAAGCAGAGATTAGATTCTTACTTCAGAAAGGTAGTTTTGCAGTTTGGCATTTGATGAAGGTTCTAACTGTTCAGTTAGATCACGAGTAGAAAGAAGAATAAATGGATTTTTATGACAATATAATTATTTCATAAAATGAAGTCATTGCTTGGAAAAGCAATACAGCTAAAAACTCCCTGTTTATGATTTTTGCAGAGGGTATTAAATAATATCCAACAGAGCACATCAAGACACACAATAGCTTCTAACAAACCCTGAAACTCAAGATCAGAATTTAGATATACAAAAGTAACTGGAAAACATAAATATTAAAAATGTTCCCACTGCAAAATATATCTGTATTTTACAGTTATCTCAGCAAATGATTTTTTCATTCATCTTGTAAACATGCATTCTATACACTTATATTGCTATAGTGAGTACTATATACCCACTATACAGTAACACTGTTTTAATTACATTAGAAGTAATTTGCATTATATTTCTTGAAAAAGGGAACTATGTATAAGATATAGAATGCATAAAAGCTTAACTCTTTGACAAAAAGGCACGATTTACAGGGTAAGACTTTTTCACCAATAGGAATGTTTTCAATAAATTTAATTCACTTGACATCAGAAAGGAAATATTAGGTCAATAAAAGAATATTTCTCTCTCAGTTGCTTTCATATATTCTTCAGCATAAATTTCTATTAATAATTTGAAATGATTTTCTGTGAAATAATAGCAATATGAAGCTTACATTCAATTTCTGTACATCCTGAGCTCTTGCTGTAAAACCATAAGCAATCCTTAGATGAAAGGTGGCCAAACTCCAGTGAAAGTGATACCAAGGACAAATGAAATGAATTATGTTTTACTTATTTTAACATGCCAGTCCTGATTATACTTATTTGGTGCCCAATTAAATTGGCCTAATACAAATTTGTAACAGACATTTTTCTCTCAAGCACACACCAATACTGTGTTTTGTTGAAAAACCAGAGCATTACCCTTATTGAAAATAATGGAGAATTAATCTGAACTCTTTGCTTTAGGGCTATACTTATAACTACATATATGGAAAACATATACATTTTTACATAAACCATAACCAAACTTCACTGTGAAATCTCAGCTTTTCACACCCTCAAAAAGGCTAAACAAATGCTAGAACTAAAAGAAATTCTGGTTTATAGATTACTTGAAAAAAACCTATACTATTAGATAGCTATGCAAAATATAATTTGTCCTAACAAATAGGGTTGAAACATTAAACAACTGTGCTGTATTCCAATTCCTCATTTCATTATTCCTCATACCCAAGCAGAACTTCTGCAAGAAGAGTTACATGATGCACAAGTAGGTGGTTTATCTTGAATATGGATTTGGATAATAGTGGACCAATTTTCCCACACTTATTCTTCCTCATTATCAGCTATGGTTAAGATTTAGAACAAAATGATTAAACAACATATAGAATTTAAACCAGTATTTTTTTTATTGGGCATGACACCAGAGAGTTATAGTAAAGAAAATGTTTACTTGATAATACATGTATTAACAGCGGCAAGAATAGTATTTGCCCAGAAATGGAAATTGGAAGAAATACCAACAGAGGGGGAAGTGATTTAAAAAAATCCTGGAATGTGCAGAAAGGGATAGATTGACTATGGTAATAAAATAAAAACAAATAAATGAATTTAATAAAAGATGGGAAGCCTTTTATCAATGGTTAGACAATAGAAACAAGAAATAGATAGGAAAATATAACATGATGGGTAAAAGCGATACAGAGTTAGAGAGAAGATATTTCGATTACTGCAAAATGTTATATTTTATTGTATGATAAGATGTATAAGGATATGACTGTATGGTTATGATATATTAAGGCAAATACAGACTGTATGGGAGAAAATGTTTACTCACTCAAGCAGCGCATGAACTGATGGATGATGTAATTGATTTATAAAATGCAAAATAATATATATATGGGGGAAAAAAGATTTAGAACAACTGAACAATTTTTCTGTCTTTCAAATTACAAGCTCCTCCTCCTCCTCCTTCCTCCTCAAGGAAGGCCTGAAGTAGCAGCTGTCACAGCATTGTTTATTTTGTTCTCCTTATTCTGGCCCAATCCTTGTTTTATTAAGAAATAGCCAGTATTGCCATGAGTTAGTTTCAGTAAATTTCAAATGATAATAGATACAGTAAAATGTCAAATTGAGAGAACATAATCTGTAATTTTCCCCTTGGAAATAGATTGCAGCTCTTCTGAATCTCTGTCTTTTATAATCTCCCAACCCATACCTATACTGTGGCCTTATAGTAGTTAATAAAAGTTTTATTCGTTTCAGTAAGATATATTTCGAACTAAATATGCCTGGAATTTCTAAGTACAGTAATATGATCTGTCCTTTTCCTATTTGCATTCCATCTGTTATTAGTTTTAATTCATCAAAAAAGTAAAAAGGGCATGTACTGGGAGAAGTTCTTTATCCATAATCTCCAGCCTGTTGATTAAGCCCTTGTGTTCTGTTTTCATCATTTCCCATATGTCCCTCATAGACAATATCAACTCCTCCTAACTGTCCATTTCTTCTTGTTGAAATATTATAAATTATTTTTTCTTCCCTCTATTCATTTATAATCCAACTCCATAGTTATCTGTATGTCCAATATTATGTTCAATCTCCTATGCAGAGGTGCAGTTGGATTATATTTCTTGAGTATTCAGAAAACAAAACAGTTGATTTCTTCTTCTCTCCCTCTTTTTTTCCTTTCTCTGGCTCCTTAATCCCTTTAGTAGGTAGATTTATAATCCTTATAGCCCTGTAGAGTTTGAATCTGTATTAGGATTTGTTACAATGCAGTATTCTCCTCCCATCGGCAGGTGGCACTGCAAGAGTCAAATTTCCAGCAAGGAAAAAAACCAGTCCTCATCTACTTCAATATTTCAACATTTCCAAGTTTATACAATCTTCCAAGTCGATCATTCCGGCTTCTTTAAAAATGCCTAATCTCAGGTACAATGCTTTTTACCAGGCAAGTTCAATTTCCTTATTTCTTTATTGAAAGTCTTTTGATACCCTTTCCCTTTAAATCTCCTTTCTGTTTCAGCTTTCGCTTTCAGCTGTTTTTTTCCAGTTTATTTTTTCGCTGCTTGATCAATAGTTAAAGCAAATCCGGGCAGCTTTCTTTTAAAATAGTTTCTCAGGGTTTGAATTCAGCAAAAAAAAAAAAAAAAAAAAGGATCTTCTCATCCAGTTCCACAGCTGCACGCAGCTTCTCTCCTGCTCCAGTCTTAGATATTAAATGGCTTGGTTGTTGTCCTAGTCTTTATGGCGGCCATTTCTGACTGCCTCTTCATCCCACTGTGGCTGAGGGGACTTTCAGCCCAGGGATCCTCCAGGGGAGTTGCGAGCTTCCCCTGACCATTCTGGGTGCCCCTCTTCACTCCGCCGTTCCTACAGGGCATTAGAACCCCACCAGTGGGGCAAGACCAGTGGGAGATCGAGCTATCCTTTCTTCCTGCTGCCTCTGACCAGGATGGGAACCGGAAGCCATGTTCTATTTTTTTAAAAAACACAAACTGTCTCACAATTTACAATCCAGACTAAATCTATTCGTCTTTCAAATGTCATGCTGGAGCATATTACTATTTATTTGTGAAAATATTTATTTTTATATTTTATAAAATATTAAAAATAAAATATTGTTAAAATATTCTCCATTGTGAGCCAGGAGAATGCACCAAGGACTGGCCTGTCAGATATATGATTTGTCCATCTGATCAAATGTCTTTGGACAGTCTGCTAAGGATTCCAATCCAAATGAAATTAAGAGATGAAATTTAGAAGGCAAAACTTCTTAATAATGACCTTCACATGCTGGAAAATGCTATCCTTAAAACCATTTAGTTCATTAGGCTTTGGAACCCTTGAGTGAAGGTAAGCTCCCTATTGTTATTTATCACCATCAAGATAGTGATTAATTATTATAGATTGTTTTAAGATATTTTGATTTTGGCCTGTTCTCTTTGCACACCAACCAGATTCATCCTGATTAGGATAGGATATAAATGTTGAAATTGAATCAATAAATGATAAATGTTTATTGATGATTTTATTGATGGTTGCAATCCACCAAATGCATCAGATAAAGCAACATAATGAAATAATACAGTACAAGGTTTAAAAACAATGACCATACAAGAATAGAGCAAAGCTTTTTGAAAGGGATAATAGGGCATCGTCAGACCTGACTATATAAGTGAAAACATTCTTGGTAGTGAAAATCTTATTACCAGCCTGGCCTTCCAAAGTCTTGAATCATGCCTGAGAAGGCTTCTACATCCCAACATAACATCTTTCTTCCAGGTATAGAATACTGAGATCTTGTTTGAGCAACTGTAATATATATATTAGGGGAGATACTTCCTCGTGTCCATAATTTCTAGTCTAAATTAATCTGGAAGCTTTGAATTCAGATATACCTAATTGAATCTGGTTTCTATCAACCATCTGAATACTGCAATATAAAATGAAAGATAAAGCACAATGGGTTTTTAAAGTCTATTTTCTAAGCAATTTAAAGAAAGTTCCTGCAGAAAACTGCTGTTATTGCAATATGCAGAAAGCACAATTTCTGTCTTATTTTGATCATTTATCAGTTGAATTTATGATACACAATGATACACAAAAAGACAGTGATCTTTTGTTTTTTAATGCTAAGCAAATGCCATTCCTAATTGCTATCTTTTTAATTTTAATAAAATATTGGTTAGAAATAGCTGATTCCTATATATTTTTAGAAAACTTGTGGGTTTTTTAACCGATGCAAATTAGCAAGTGTTGGCAGCATGATTTGACAGTTTTTAAAGCCAAAATCTGTAACACATGTGATAAGTGAAAATCATTTTACTGGTAGCTTGAATGTTCATTAGTTTTCCTGTTTGTAAGATTATTACAAAGTGATTTAAGCTCTCTAATCAATGTGATACATCACTAAATGATGATGTTTGATTCATCTCATTTGTTGTGATTACAATCTCAGGCAATGTCAGATGGAAATAATGCAAGAATTATTTTATAGTGTCATCCTTTTTTTCGCCTCTTGCATTTTGAAGTATTTTCTACCCAATTAATGTTAAAATAAAGTAGAGAACATAATGTGTGTAAAAGTGACAAGTAGAGCTATTTTTTCCCAACAGAACTGCTTTTCATTTATTTCATCCCTTCTAAACAACACATTCCTACTTTATGCAAAAAATAATTATTTCTTTATCCTCCATCTCTGTAGCACAGTGCTTTTATGAAAAAAGATTTATATTTATCAGATTAGTGTTACCCCCATGGTAATCAATGAATGGAGTTTTATTGTAATTAAAATGTGGAATTAAATGTGAATTAAATGTAGAATTAAAATGTGTTCTGCAATTAAAATGTATGCAGTAGAAAGTTAGCATCATCACAGATATTTTAGTAACCTTGCAAAAAAAAAGTCTGTATTGATTGGAAATAAAAGAAAACTATAGATAATCCTTGAGTTGCGAATGTAATGCCTGCCAATTACATTCGAAACCAGAGGATTCATTGGAGTGAATCACATCAAATCAACGTGATCACTCCCTGATTTCGCCCACACATTCACTAACTGAATGCGGTTGTTAAGTGCACATGAGGTATCTCAGAGTGGGAAAAGCCATGGATGACCTAGCGATAGAACAGGCCACCAGCTTCAGACCACCCAAGGCCTCCCCCAACCTACTGAGATATCTCATGCTCTCTCAAAGCTTTGCCACTGAGGGCTGTGCAGCCAACCAGAATAAGACAAGGGTAGTTTGTGTTCAAGACAGACTGGTGCTCTGACATGTTAACAGCCTTCACAATAGATAGGGTCAAGAACCTGACATTACATGAAATTTTGAAGCTTTATTGTTACAAAATCTTGAAAGCCTGACTGAGTTTCCTATTCTTCCAGCTTATACTAAACAGAATTAAGGAAGAACAATCTCAGAATTTTTTTACCCTCTTCCTCTCTTTCTGGGCTAAAATGATGTTTATGAAGGGCCCATAATTCTTCAAAGTTATCTCAATACCTTTCTACAAGTAGGGATTTTGGTCCCTGTGCAAAAAGAGAATCAAGGTTTTGAGAGATGAGTTGGGTGGGATATGTATGTTGGACTCAAAAAGCCCTAAAGCTGCCCAGAAATTGGCCTCCTGGCTGCATGCCTCTTAGTGCTTCCCTGAAAGACTGTTTGCCAACAGCTGCTTACCCAGCTAGTGTGTTTTATGACTTCAAATTTTCAAATTCAAATTTTATTTGTCACATGCACAATCATACATGGTACAATATGCAGTGAAATGCTTACGC
>JAEANM010018456.1:0-12637 GCA_017656035.1 Myanophis thanlyinensis | reverse complement strand
ACAGGGGGGGGGGGAGTGGTCTCTTGAGTGTGCTTGAGTGTGGGTGGGTGTGAGATGTGGGGGGTGGGGGGCTGCTAGTGGGGGTCTTTTGTCAGCCGCCAGAGAGACTTGCCTACTTGCCCGGCGGTGGTGGTGGTGGGGGGGGGGGATGCTGAGATGGGCTGAAAAGTGTGTGTGCGTGGGTGTTTCTGCTCCCCCTCCATCCCCCCCAAAAATGGACGGAAAAGGATGGAAAGGCATGCTTGTCCCCCTCCCTTCCCCCTTCTCTCTCTCTCTCTTTCTTGGCATTCTCTCCTTCTGCCCAGTTTTTCTCCCCCCAAGGAAAAAAAAAAAAAGCCTGCACAGGTTGCCCCCACTTGTCAGAGTGCCATCCCGAGGTGTTTCACACACAAGGGTTTGCTATGCCAGCAGAAGCCACTGCGCCTCTCCATAATAGAGTGGCTTGTGCCATTTACTAGGATTGCTGCTGCTGCTGCTACTATACTACTACTACTACTACTACTACTATGGCTGAGGAGGAAGGAGGGAGAGCCCCTGCAGAAGAAGTCCGTCTTTGGTTGGTCATTCATCAGCGAATACCCCTCCTCCCCTCACTCCCCATCGCATTGGATGAGCACAGGCTCTTTTGAAGTGGTAGGCGAAGGGTAGGGGGAAACCTGGCGGTATTCTTTAGGGGGGAATCCCCCTCCCCTTCTTCACCTGCTTTCTGCAGTCTATTTTTACTGGCAAAAAGGAGCTCCGGTGTGTGATGCCGGCAGGCTGGCACGGGCATGATCCCTAAGTTATGTCAGGTGCAGTGGCGTGCAGACCTAGCCTTCAATCTTGTGGGTGTGTAGTCTGATCCTGGGCTTGTTTACTTCTTAAAACCTGGGCAGGATGGGAAGCTGGTCTTAGCAATTAGCGAGCTGCCCACGTAAATGGCTTTTTGTGTTACAGATGGGGAAGTAAAGTTAATTAACTGCTGGAGGAATGTGCAAGTTGCAAACCCCGCATTAGAGAGGTGCAACGTGTTTGGAACCTGCAAACATTTCAGATTTGAAATGCTTTAAATTAAAAATGTGCAAAGTACTTTTACCCTGCACTATAAGAGGCTGGGTTCTTATAATGCAGCTAAGGAGACCTGATACTAAAACAGATAAAAGCAGATTCAATCTGGTCAGGAATGTCTGAAACAGCCTCAAATGATTATGCTTGTCTTTTTGACATTACACGTCAAGGTACTTACTATACCTGGCATGGGTTTTGTTTTTCAATGTATTATATCTGCAGTGATCTCAGATTTTGGGTACCTGTAGTATTTCTGGCGTATCCTTTGGTTATGGTACATGGCTGAAACGGGAAAAAAATGAGTTGTCAGTATATTTTTGAATAGAATAGAATAGAATAGAATTCTTTATTGGCCAAGTGTGATTGGTTGGACACATAATGAATTTGTCTTTGGTGCATATGCTGTCAGTGTACATTAAAGAAAATGGTACATTCGTCAGGAATCATAAGATACAACACTTAATGATAGTCATGGGGTACAAATAAGCAGTCAAATCATACTAGGAAACAATAATCAGTATAAATCGTAAGGATACAAGCAACAAGTTATAGTCATAGTAGGGTGGGTGATGGAACAATGAGATAATAGTAAAATTTTGGGTGGTAAATGTGTACACACAAAGGGAATGTTGATTGGAATACATTTCTTTATCATTTTAAGCTGGGAAGTTATCTCGAACTGAAATCGGAATAATGCAGAGAAAAGGCAAATGGCTCTTATTTCAGTTATTTTATACCTTCCAGTTGGTTTAATTACTACTTTAAACATGCTGCCTGAGAATGATGCCAGTTGTAGTCCAAAACATTTAGAGGGCAACACGTTGGAGAAGGCTGAAATTCTGAATGGTAATAAATAATACCTAACAAAACTAGTTGCTGGTTTTAGTTTATGCCTTAGGATCTTTACCTTGCTCACAGTTTTCAAGTATATATTTAAGCTTAGCATCCGTGTGCATTTTCAGTCTTGAGGTGAGTTTAGATGACTGACATGCAGAAATCCTGACATGGCAGTAATTGTAGCTACTGATATTGTAGTTTGAAAAGTCAAGTCATAAATGTTTGGGTGCGTTCTTTGAATGTTTACATCTTTGGAGAGTGACTTAAAACTTAGTACTTGCAATGTTTCATTTTTTTTTTATTTTGTTTATGTGCTGTTTTGCAACTAAATTTCTTTGTGTGGTTGACAACATAAAACTAACAATCATTATAAGAAGGGATACTGTAAAGAAAAAAAAAACACCAGATGATTAAAATAAAGAGCAGGAGGATAAAAAGCAAAATCCACAAATGGCATTAAAATCGCTGCACAGTTTAAAACACTTAGAAAGATAAAAGGTGCTAAAGTGGTAATCAACTAAATGTCAGGTAGTTTTTTGAGGGAAGGGATTACTATTAGGAGCCTGCTGCTGCTGAAAAAAACTCCCTTGGATTGAAATTGCTCATTGAACGTTTCCATCTCTGATACTCCATGAAGGCCTTCTGGTGATAAGTTCTCAAGGTAGATTTAGAACTAGTGGCTCCAGCTTTAATGCCTATAGCGCAGTCTCCACCAATAGCATCTCAGGAGAAGCTCCTTGGGATCCTACACTTCCAAGGAGGTAAAAGGAGCTGAAATCAGGAAGCACTGCTTTTCAAGTGTTTTGGAATCCAGGTAGTCTTCGATTTACAAGCACAATTGGGGTCAGAATTTCCATTGCTAAGTAAGGTGGTTGTTAAGTGAGTCGTGCCTATTTTTAGGACCTTTTTGCCATGATGGTTAAGCAAACCATTGCAATTGTTAAGTGAAGCACAAAGCCATTAAGTGAATCTAGATTCCCATATTGACTTTGCTTGTCAGAAGGAGGTTGGGAAAGACCGAATGGCAATCATGTTTACCCTGAGACCCATCGTAAATACATGCCAATTGCCAAGTGCCTGGATTTTGGTCATGCGGCCATTGGAACGCTGCAATGGTCATAAGTGCAAGGACTGGTTGTAAGTCACATTTTCAGGGACATTGTAACTTTAAATGGTTGCTAAATGGATGGTTGTAAGTCAAGGACTTTTCCCAAGGGAGATCAGACTAGCCTTCTCCCTGATGATTTTTAGAAGGATGCTGGAGAGTTTTCCAGCCGAGTTCGTGACTTGTGCCATCTTTTATTCTCATGTTTATCTTTCGCCTTTGTTTTTATAACAGTTGACAAATTTTTATTGGTTTATGATTTTATGGTTTATTTAATTTTTTGTGTTTTATGTACTGTAGCAGTTTCCATTTTTTTGTGCAATGGAAGCTGCCAAAAGTCCTTGGATTTCAGTAGAATATCAACAGATCGATAGATATAAAGATAAGTAGATAATAAACCAATTCTGTCTTTGAAAATGGCCATGTTATGCAGAAAGTTGTGTGGGTCTGTGCAACCATTCCAGTGATCGTTTGCAAAAATTCTCTAGGATAGAGATAATGAATTGTAGCAGTTGAGTGGGGTACAATGGCTTCATCTCTAAATTGTTTCCCTTGAGAATTGCCAATGAGTCACTCAAAAAAGACAACCATGATTCTGTAGCATCTCACAAGGCAACTGTCATAAGACAACATTTGTGAGATGGTGAAATAGTATTTAAAAAACCTTTCCCTCCAACAAAAAAAAGCTACCACTATAGATTATTGGAACATTACCTTTTTCATCAAGGTTACTGATTTTTATAATGTTCCTTTACCGTCATGTTCAAATTGCTGCTATCATTAAAGAGCAAGATAGGAAAATTATACTGTAGTATTATGGAGTTCCTTTGAATGAAAGGGAATCCTGGCTCCTCCCCTCCCCCGCTAAACTGTTATAGTCTCAATAGATGAAAGTGAGGAATATGTGAAATATGTACACCTCACTATTGCTGTGATTGTTGCCATTGTGATAGCTGAAATAAGACTGATAGGGACTAAGATAGATGGAATTGTGGAATAAAGCTGAAGTGAACAACTAGAGCACTTCTGCTTCTAAAAATCAATTTCACAATGCTCGGTCTCAATGCAATGAAACTATGTAGATAAAGGAACAGAAGTTGGGGTCAGTAGAGGCATCCATTCCTACATGGAAAGGAGACTCTAGCTTCCCATGGGGCTATTGTTGTGATGAGTGGCCCAGAATTTTATGAAAGAAAAAAAAAAAGCTCCAGGTTTTGCTATTTCTTCATAATCTATTGCAAAACCTGGCTTTGTATACACGTAGTCCTTGACTTATGGCCACTATTGAGCCCAAAATTTCTGTTATTAAATGAGACATTTTTTTAAGTGAGCTTGGCCCCATTTTGTGACCTTTCTTGCCACAGTTGTTAAGGGAATCCCTGCACTGATAAGTTGGTCACATGGCTGTTAAGAAGACTCTGGTTCCCCCATTTGACTTTGCTTGTCAGAAGATCTCAAAGAGGAAATCACATGACCTTGGGACAGATCAATGGTCGTAAATATGAACCCCTTGCCCAGCATCTGAATTTTGATCAGGTGACCGTGGGGATGCTACAAAGGTGGTAACTGTGAAAAATGGTCGTATATCCCTTTTTTCAGTGCCATTGTAACTTGGAACAGTCACTAAATGAACTTTGTAAATCGAGGACTACCGGTATATCCATTAGCAAAACAGTAGATAGATGGAAAGGTAACGTAGCTTGATTAAGAAGGGCAATATATTTCTCCAGGAATTTGTAAATACTATGTTAGTCTGAAGAACTAATCTGTCCACTCAGTGCTCTATTTAACACAGTTCAAATTATGTTGTTTCGGATAACATATAATTCAAATTCAGATCTGATTATTTTGAGTCAGTGACCTAGTTTCACATAATGCTTTCTTTGAAGAAAACATGAGAATTCTCCATTATTCCTTGGTGTCAGATTGACACTTAGCTAGTCTATCGTTGAGCTGATTCCCAACCATCTGCTCAATGATAAGCTAACCAATCATGAATTGCGTATTTGAGTTATTTTGCATTATGACTTTGAATCATTTGCTTGATGATGACACCTGTGTCTCTCTACCCATTGATCCCCACTGAGAGAAGGTTAAAAAGTATGGACAGCATTTTAGCTGTGGTAGAACTTGGTGTCCAGATTACTTGTTTTGTTTTTTTCTTTTGATTTAATAAGGTATGAAGAATTATGCATTAAAGCATAATCTTATTAAATCTGAATGTAATTTTATGCATGCATAAGAATGGGATTTTTGGCATGCATATTTTGTTGCTGTTGTTTAGTCACTAAATTGTGTCCGACTCTTTGTGCTTATGGAACCATGGACCGTAGCACACCAGGTCGCCCTTTCCTTGAGATCTCCCAGGGTTATGGTATTTTACACATGCATGAATAGGGATGGGATTTTATGCAGAAGCATACAATGACCAGATAGACTTTGTCAATCATGTCTGAAATCTGCTAATTAAAAGTATATAAAAGGATACTTGCAGATACTTGGAGAGCTTCCTGTGTTAATGGTTTCACAGTCAAAATGCCTGATGCAGCACTGTTGAACTGCCAGTGAAGAAGAATACCCTATGAGGGGGAATATGGGTGTGGGAGAGGCCCAGCTTTCCCAGTTATCAAAGCAGAGATATAATGTATGAGCTTTAGGAAGGCAATTGCCAATTATATACTGAGATTTATTCCTTTGTGATTCTGATGGAGAATAGTGGAAACAGAACTTGATGCCTATGGTTTACTAAAGAAGGAAATTGTGGATGGAGATAATAAGCGAAAATGTCCACAATGTGAAGGCAGATTTCATCAGGGATTTATCAGTTCATTTATTGTATTTGTATAACAATCAGCCAATAGGGTCACAGTAGTTTGCAACAATACAATATAAGCAATCATGTAATTAAAATATTAGGAATCAATAATTACAGAAATTATGAGTGAACAGCAATAACAATGATCCTTGGTTTATACTTATTGATTAAAAGTCATGTGCTACCTAAACTTTTTCAGCTGTACTACTATTTAAACATTGATTACCCATTCAAATAATCCATTGTCATACTTTTTTATGACCATACTAATTTGATTGTCTTTACAATAGTAGAATAGTAGAACATATGTAAATAAACATGCTATAACATTAAAATGTGAAAGATAATGCATAACACAAGAAGGTAATAAATATCTTCTTTAATCTCCTTGAAATGGATTATTCACTAATAACTTTATGAAAAGTGTTTAGTAACACATTGGCCAGAGGCTCAAGAATACTTGATACAGGATTCTCTGAAGAGAAGAGTAAGGTTGGAGGGCTTGTATGGTTCTGCTTCTAGGTGATATTTTATTGTACATTGCACTGCTTAGAGATGGAGGTGGAGATATTTATTATTTTTAAATGTTTCCAAGCTGTACTTTGCAAAAATAACATTAGTAACACTCATAATATAGCTTGCAAGCTAATAGAAATCTATCTAGCATCCTGTGTATTTTCGAGTGAGTATATATATATATATGTTTACATTGTATTTTTAGTAAACTAATCAAGTCAGAAAGTAGCTTGCAGATTATTCAAAAACACACAATGTGATTTAATTGAATTGCAGTATGATGCATCTCATTATGAGACTTCAAAGTCCTAATTAAAATAGCACTTATTTATCTATTTAATAGCTCTTCATTTTTACTTGTTATGCCTTATTATCTTTCTAGCTTTTTCATCTTCTTTGTTAATATACTTTGTACCTTCCTAGAGAACTTTCCCCAACTAACCCAATAAGCAGGAACTTGGTCAGGCCCTTTAAAGCCCAAAGATGATTTTGTATGATTATTCTTTCTTATGTCAGAGGAGTGATACAGTCACTAGCAATGGCAAGTTAGGTAAGTATAAAATAGATTTCTTAAAAAAAAAATTGCTGTGATGAGCAAACTATCCCAGCATGCTGTATAATTCCAGATATTGTACTTCTGACTGAGTCTTCAAAAGTTTTCTTTCAATCCAGCCAGTGTTGGTTTATTTAGAATGTGTGACTCCAGCTATAGTGTCACATATGTTGATAGAATATGGAAGGCTGAGATCTAGTGTGCTATTTAAATACAAATTCCAAAAGCTGTACTAAGCTCTGCTGCTTATCTGTGAAGAATTTCAGCAGATAACTTGGATATATCTATAGTATTATCATATATCATATGATAATATATATTATCATAATGCATCTGAGGACAGTTGGTGGTTCTTGTTGGTATGATTGTATTTCAACCACCTTTCCCTTTGGAAAAATGTGCTTGATCTGTAATATTTATGCCAAATGCAGTGATTCTATACATTTCTATACTATATACAATTTTGAAATTGTCTGTAGATTAGAGGTTTAATCTGAATTTCTATAGTGGATTTAGTGTCTTGGTCAGAGTTTGTTTATGGATTTTTTATAATTCACTTCTAAGGATGTAACAAAGTGACTATTAATAAATATATAGTATTGATTTTGCTGAACATGACCTTATACTGTAAGATCTGTAGGAAAATGTATACGATAGAATTTTTTTTTTCTGCCGAGGTTCATATTTATTTGGAAATAATCTGTAGGAACTTCATGTCAGTAATGAATGGGGAGTTCAATCAGCTATATAAGGCTGGAGTGTGACAGTGAAGTTACAATATTCCCCTCTCTCTTTTTGATACCTTTGTCCATCCTTCCTTGACAGATTGCTCCTATCCAAGGTGAATTGATTTTCTTCAAAGGGCTCTTGAAATTAATTGAGGGCCATAAAAGATTAGACCAAGGATTACTTAAGGGGTGAAGGCCACAGATTGCTCACCCTGGGTTACACGTGTTTCTTAGGTTCAAGTAGGCAAAATATGCAACAGTGCTATAGTCTCAGCAAAATTACATGAGGTGAGTGTCATTGGGAAGCTCCAAAAAGTTACTCTTTCCTAAATAACTCTTGAGAATCTCAATAGAGGCTGTACAACTTCTATTTGCACCCTGGATTTTTTTTTAAATATTTTTTTTATTGTTTGAATCTTTCTCAGATTGTCTGAGTAGAAATAAAGCGGGCATTCTCTTAAATGGAAAAGAAAACCCAGTCATTGCATTTTTGGACCATTAGACTAATAGTTTAAAACTGAAGAAAGAAATTGATGAACTTATAATAACCAAGCTAATTCTTCTAGCCTTTTAAAACTGTGCAGGAATTCCAAAATGAATCGTTTACATGACTCCTGAGCACAAATTGACCTCCTTTTGACACATTCTCAGTTTAAAAGAACATGTCACTCCTCCGTGCCAAACTTTCAAAACAGGTATTACTTTACACTTTAATTAACTGCATACATTTTGAAAGAGAAATAAACTAGTGGGCTTTTTCCACCACAGGCATATAAAGCCTTGCTTCACAGAAGAGAGCACTTAAGCAGGAACAAGGAAGCTTGTGTGATGTGAACTAAGATTGTGTACTTTAGGGGGGAGAAAGTCTGATTTTGGTGTATGGCTCTTGGCAGGCTCAAACAAAACAGTCAGTGTTCTCTCAGTTTAGAAGAAGTATTCCTTTAAAACAGTCCCTTAAAAGAAAAAACCTATTAAATGAAATATTTGTAAAATGTTACCTTGTCTAAATAGTCGTCTTTTTGTTAGTAGACTTTTTCTATTATTTCTATGAATGCTTGCTTATTCTTTTATAATAAGACTTTAAAATTAGGATTCTAAGGATCTGTAAATCTTACTTTCCAAGAAGTGAATACAGAATTACAATACTAATGTGTGCCTGCCCACATATATAAAATGGAAAATCTACCCAAGTAATGCTTGGCTCCTTTTGCCTTCTTGTTGAGCAATATTTAACGATCTGTACCCACAGCAGGGGACAGAGAATAGTGGTTGTATGCAAAACTAAATGGAAATGTGCAGCTATTTTATTGTAAATAGCATCCTGTGTTAATAAGACAATTGGGATCTAAGAACTGTAGTGACTTGGCACTCTAATTTGCAGAGGGAATATAGTCTTTTCAATGGAATTGTCAAATACTTTAGGTCGTTACTTATATTTGTGGAGATCTGATTTTGTTAGGGATGAGGTTCATAGGATTCAGGATAAACCTATTTTCCCAAAATGAAAGCTGTGCTTGTTCAACACAGAACTCCATATTTGTCATTGTTTCTGTTCTAGAAATTCCTAGGCTATTTGGGTAGCTTAGTTCTAAAGATTTATTAGTGTTGGAGCTAGTCAGGCTGCATAAGCTTCCTGAAAGGAAGTAATTGTAAAATAACTAGGAAATAATTAGGAAATGAGGATTTCTGCCTTTGCTTTGTCTTTCTGAAAAGGGCACAAGGTTTCTTTGGCAAATATTGCTGTGTTAAAAAAAAAGAAACCCATAATTTTGTGTTGATTGATTATTATGAGAATCTTTTTCTACAGTGACTTTGACTTCAGAAAATTGTAACTTTATTAGTCTTTTAATTACCATTTGAATAGAGATTGATTGTTGGCACAGCACGCAGTGCTCCTAAACAGCTTTGTATGGAATGACTCTCATGTTTATATATTGTTTATAAATTGTTTTAATCATAAATTGACATTTAGGAAGACAAGCACCCTATTTGGACAATCCTATTCGTATTTGGTTATTGGTATATTTCCCTAAAATGCTAATAGGAAATGAATTCCTAGAAGT
Source organism: Myanophis thanlyinensis (assembly GCA_017656035.1). Classification (NCBI taxonomy): domain Eukaryota; kingdom Metazoa; phylum Chordata; class Lepidosauria; order Squamata; family Homalopsidae; genus Myanophis; species Myanophis thanlyinensis. The sequence continues at coordinate 2,973 of JAEANM010018456.1, read as the reverse complement.
ATTATAACTTAAAAATATAATTTCACTCATTGTATCTGTTAGTGGTTCCTTAAAAGCTGCACTTTTTTTCCCCTGAAGTTGCATAGTAGCCATATAGCCCTAGGAAAAAAATAGGCATTCAATTAAGGAAACACCAACAGCATGCAACAAGATTATCATGTCCTATTGCTACCTTTTTAATGCCATCCTATTTTATAACTATTTGTTATAAGCAATTCTGACTGTTTTAATTTCAATCAAAATATTTTACTTGTCAACAAAACATGCATGCATATACAGCACACACACACACCCCACCCCCACCCCAGTTGTAAGAGTTTAACAGAGGAAAAAGCTAGTTGCCTCTTGGAAAAAGCACCTTTGGGACAACCATGACCTAAGAATCTCCATAGAGTTTTAAAACACTATAGGTATTCCACAGGGACATCGGGACTTTAAAAGATCTCAATAGGCCTTCTGTCTATTTTATGATTTACCCATTTTTTTGCCATTTGTCTACTGTAGAACATCAATGGGAAACTGCTTCTTCATTTATTGTTGATATGGTTTCAGGGGGGTTCTCGGTACTGCATGTTTCTTTAGAATCTGTTGGTAGTAACTGCCCACAATTCTCCCAATAGAATTAATGGCAAAAGAAAATCCTTTCCCACATGAGCACAACCATTTTTGGGAAATACAAAGGCAAAGTTTCTTTGAGTTCAGTAGCTATTACTAAAAATTTTGGGTCGGTTTGGAAGCAATTACGTCATAATTTTAGGTCAAACAACTTTTTGTTGAACTTTTTTAAATTGGATGCATATGGAGTGGAAATATCCGTTGTGAAAAGGCTTTGATTCATTGGCAAGTGATAAAATACTTATTGGTAAAATAAGCCAAAGTTCCTGGACTTCACAGTACTGCAAATTCATTCTTTACAGTACTGGAAAAACAAACTTAATGTTTCAGTTTTCCTTGTTTATCTGAATGTTGTTCAACGCTTGGAAATGTTTTCATAGGGATTGCAAAAATAATTATGGGATGAAGGAATTATGTTAGTATTGATTTCTTCATACCATCTCATTTACTCTACCCGTCGGGAACTGCCACTTCAGCATTATGGCTATGATGACGGATGGCCTAGCTTTCTAACTGAGAAGGGTTGGGATTTGTTAGCTGTGCGGGTTTGATGGCCCCCTTTTCTCCTATTCCAGGCTATCATCCCGTGATCAATGTGCCTGTGTCACTTAGATCAAGAATGGACATCTTTTTCTCTCTGAAGGCTACTTCTCCCCTCCCTCCATCATACCCAACCTCATCTCTAGCATTCTCTAGCTCACCAAGATTGTTGGAAAGAAGAAGCAGCGAGCAAATATTTTTTATCACTTGGCCATTTTAATGCATTTGACATTGCAGACGAAGGAAGATTGAAATCTCCCCCCCTTCAATTCCTTTCCTTGCTTGTCCTCTTCCTCCCTGCTACTCTTACAGCTGTTAACCTTCAATTTTCATTCCAGTTTTTCTTTCTGCAAAGCATGGTGACCAGTGGTGCTATTCAGTCTGGTCGCACTGGTTCTACCGAACTGGTAGCAGCAGTGGTGTTTGGCCCTGCCCACCCACCCCTGCCCTTTCCTGTCCTATATCCCCCTTCTTCTTTTTTTTCTTTTTTGCTCACCTGAATCATGCATAACAGCTGTTTTGCGTGCCTCCATAGTCTTCCCAGTAACCCGGGCTGCCTCTGGTAAGGAAAAACATGCATTTTAGAAGCCGCGCGGCAGCAAAATGCACATACACCGAACTGGTAGCAAAACCGGTTGCATTCCACCACTGATGGTGACCATATTGTCGTTTTGAGTATAAGAAGGTTCAATTCTTCAGCTTCTGCAGAGACAGAACTGACGGTAGCTGCAATAAGTGCGAAGGGGAAATAGATAGGACCCATATTGTAACGGATTTTCTCCCGGAGCACTGAATAAAACCATATGTTGCCCTATCCGCACTCTCCTGTTATAGATTGTATCTTCTGGAGCTTCATTTAGCTTGAGTGAATGTATTTTAAGCTATATTGATTACACAACATCTGTAGTTTGTTTCTAAATGTGCCTGTATAATATATTTCTCCCTCTCCATGGTATGTTACTACTAATTCTCAAAGTTTTTTTTTTCTACCGGCATTAATGTTAGTGTGTGTTTCTTTTCCATTTTTAACTTCTTATTGTCCTAAGGGACTTCATAAATATTGCTTCCTCCTACAAAGCTGCTGACATGTAGCAAAAATTTCTAATTCATTATTCATGTGATGCTCATTTTCTATGTTTAGGAATTAATGCATCTTCAATGGAGAATTTTTTTCCCCCATGGTTGCGGTATGAAAAAAAAAGAAAGAAAGCAGGCAAAGCAAACACTACTACATGCAGAGTTATGTGGCAAGTGCTATAATGCTAATCAACAAAGAAAATAGTAGGCATAAATACTTGCTATACTTACAGAGGAATTTAATTTTATGGGGAGAGGAAATGTGTAGTAGTATTTTTATTAAGGCACTGTATGTTATATTGTTTCGTATACAAAAACATCTCAAAGTGATTTACAAAATAAACATACCAATAAAAAATGGTAATTAAAAATAATATTAACGAAAGCCTGTTTACTTTAAAAACAACAGTGGAGGAAGGAAAGAAAATAAACAGTCACAGAGAGATGGCCTGGGTGAAGAGATAGATTTTCAACGGATGAAAGAATATGTACCTCATTAATGTCAGGGGAGAAGGTAATCATATGATGGCTGTCTGTAGCCCTAGCCAGTGTTTGTCAACCTTGGCCAGTTGAAGATATGTGGACTTCAATTCCCAGCTGAGGAATTCTGGGAGTTGAAGTCCACATAACTTCAACATGCCAAGGTTGAGAAACACTGCCTAGGCCAGGGGTGGGCAAACTTTTTGACTCGCGGGCCACAATGGTTTCTAAAATTTGACAGAGGAGCCGGGCCAGAATAGG
>JAEANM010018455.1:0-12637 GCA_017656035.1 Myanophis thanlyinensis | reverse complement strand
AGAGAGAGAGAGAGAAGATTATTTATAATCATTATAATATCATTCCTTAGAGTTAAGTCTACATGAGAAAAGTCCCAAAAGCTAGCTAACTGCTAGAAAGATGCTTATCTGGTGAAAGAACAGAATACTCTCACACCACCCACACCACCTAAGATATGGACATTAGGGGGAGGGGATCAGAAGCAGTTCCTTTCCCATCTTTTCCCATATTATTGAAGAAATAATAATAAAAGAAGAAAAAACTCCAGAAAAACATTTAGCACCTTACAAGATGGAAAAGAGAAGAGACACAAAAATACCCTGCTTTCTTGATCCTGATCTTTTAGTCTTGCAGTTTAGCCCTTTCTCAGAAGACCTTGAGAAGTAGACTAAAGCACTGAAGCTTCAGCTCAAACCATGAGGTCAGGCAGTTCTCTCAAGTCATCACAGAAAGATTCAAAGAAATGAGTTTCAAGGGCAGGAAGAGCTGAGCTCTTAGATAGATTCGTCCTTCCAATGTCCCCCCCCCCTTTCAACTACATGGTGAGAAATGAATCAACAGCTCCCCTACCCCCATGAAATTCTGACATGTATTTCTCCATGGCTATAAATTAGAAAGTTAAGAGGAGAGATTTCACACTGGGTATAAAAGAAAAAGAAAAGGTCTAGTTAATATTTAATCCTATGCTTTTCTGATTTGAATTTTGGGGGTGTTAATATTTTGGGCTAGTAGGATATTCCATATGATCATTCTTATAGAGCTTGAGTAGATTAAAGATATGTCCACAACTATAACATAATTATCCCAATTGCTCAAATTACTGTAAATGTTTCTATTTAAGAACTATCAATTGATTTTGGCGTAAGCTATACAGTTTCACAGTGGAAAATGTCACTGAATTTAAAAGTGGTATCAATTTTTATAGAAAATAAATCCATATATATGTACATGTAGATACATTTCTATTTTCCATAATATACATATACCTGTTTATTTGAATTCTTTTCTAAAGTGTTGTGTGCATTTCATAAATTTGCTTCCATACGTCTTCAGATTGTTGCAGTTTTGTTTTCAAATGAAAGGGCCAGAGAAATATGCTTATAAAAATGTGCATAACAATCCACAGAAATGTTAAGTCAGATTTTTTAAAAAGTTTTTTTTTTAAGTGTGAGCATGGGCAAAGTAAACTTGAAACTTTCAAAACAATATAATAAAAGACGGGTAAAACTAAACATGACAATTTCAATTCACTCAAGCCAGTCTCATGGACATCCAATCACTCAGTCCTTGGGGAGAATTGGGAAGAATTGCCTGTCTGCTTCATTCTGAACACTCTGCAGTCCTGCTTAGAAGGAAGAAAAAAGTCATGCTCAGTACTCTCAAGGATTGAGTAAATGAATTCCCAAAGAAAAAAAAAATCTGTGAATAACAGAGGCATATTTCACTGATGAAAAATGAGGTTTTTTCCACATTGCAGAATCACAGGTTTGATTTCAAGTCTGAAGATTCTCTGAATGTAATACTAATCTATTTGCAGTATTTCATAGAATCATATGGGTTGGAAGGAACTTTAGAGATCTTCTAATTCATTGCCAACTGAGTGCCCAGTGCAGGAATTCTCATACCATTCCAGATTCTATCCAGCCTTTTCTAGAAAGCTTCTATGGATGGGGAACCCATGACTGTTGGATAGTAGGAAGGTTTAATGACTCACAGTCATGAAATTCTTCCTTATTTCACACACAATTCTTGCATTTATTTATTTATTCGAATTTTTAAACCGCCTCTCTCCCAAGAAGGGACTCAGGGCCGTGTACAACCATCTAAAAAACAAGGCAATGAATCAACAACAATTAAAAACAGATTAAAAATATAAAATTAAGTGGTTGATTATTGACCTTCAAATGCTCTGATCAATAGACCCATACTCTCAGCTTTGTGGTATGCCTTCATGTAATAGAAGACTACTAACATGTCTCTTCTTAGTCTTCACTTCTTTAGACTAAGACCTCCAATGTACCTTCAAACACTGTTATTCTGAGAAAGTCAGAGTCATTGTAATAAATCAGCCATATCTATAACAATGCCAGCCTTCCAGGGAGTTTATCCACTCCTATTACAGCTATAGTTTTATAGTATGGCACATCTATTCTTAATCAATTTCTCAATTCATTAGCCTTGGCTTTAGTAAATGCAACCTCAAGAAGAGGTACAATTATTGTTACCATAGAAATGGAGCATAGTAAATGAAAAAGTGCTACCAGTATAAGTCTAATTAAACTTCATGGAGTTTTGATTATATTAATGTAATCAAGGAAAAGTTGAAGACACTAATTTATAAAAGAATGGACTGTACGTTCATAAAGTTATTTTTACCTGAACTACAAGTTGCTCCTAATTCTGCTTACAGGAGAAGAGTTCCACAATCTGTCATTCTCCAGATGTCTAAGAAATTGCACCTTTCAGAATTCTGAGTTGGCTAGGAATTCTATGAAGCTTAGTCCCAACCATCTGGATAGTGCTGAGGGAACACTATGAGCAGTCTTTTATATTCTGATAACAAGCCAAACTATCCAAGTGCTCCTTTAAAAAACATTATAAACTACAAATGTTGCTTACTCTGATTTTGAATAAAAGATACAATCATACTAATCTATTTTTAAAAGTTAACTGTCTTCATGCAAGCCTGCCCTTTTATACATACAATTCTGACGGGTTTACAAACATTGTTAATACCTTGGTACAATTGGGATAACAGAATGGAACATGATAGGACAGGAAACTACAAAGGTGAATGAAAAATGCAAAATTCTTCTGATAAAGCAAATGAAAAACATTAATGAAAACTGCTTCAGCAAGAACCATTTCAATGATCCCTTCCTTTCCTAAATGTTAGCAAATATGAATGGGTCCATGCCTTTTTTCTCCCATTCTTCTTCTTTTGGCTGTTCCGGTTAGGGGTAGCCACAGCGAATAATCTGTTTCCACCTAACTCAATCCTTGTCATCCTCTACTCTCACCCTAATTAACTTCATGTCCTCTTAGCACATCCATATATCTCCTTTTTGGCCTTCCTCTTGACTTCTTGCCTTGCAACTCCATCTCCAACATCCTTCTACCAATATAACCATTCTCCCTCCTCTGCACATGTACAAAGCATCTCAATCTGGCCTCTTTGACCTTGTCCCCAAAACAGCTGACCTGAGCTGTCCCTCTGATGTGCTCATTCATAATCCTGTCTCTCCTGGTCACTCCTAAAGAGAACATCAACATCCTCATCTCTGCTACCTCCATCTCTGCCTCTTGTGTTTTCCTCACTGCTACAGTATTTAACCCATACAGCATAGCTGGTCTCACTACTGTCTTGTCCTTTGATTCTTGCTGACACTCTTCTGTCACACAACACTCCTGACACCTTTCTCCACCCATTCCAATCCACCTGCACTCGCCTCTTCATCTATTTTCCCCACTCCCTGTCATACTGGATTGTTGACTCAAAATATTTAAACTCATGCACCTTCTTGACCTCAGCCCCCTGTAACCTCACTGTTCCACTTCCCTTCCTCTAGTTCACAAACATGTATTCTGTCTTACTACGACTGACTTTATTTCTTCTTCTTTCCAGAGCATACCTCCACCTTTCCTGGTGTTCTTCCACCTGCTCTCTGCTCTCACTACAGATCACAATGTCATCTGCAGATATCATTGTTCACGGAATTCCTGTCTGACCTCATCTGTCAACCTGTCCATCACCATAGCAAACTAGAAGGAACTCAGAGCCGATCCTTGATATAGCCTCACCACCACCTTGAACTCCTCTGTCTGACCTCACTACTGTCATACTCCTCTCATACATATCCTGAAATATTCTGACATACTTCTCTGCCACTCTAGACATCCTCATACAGTACCATAGCTTCTCTCTCAGCACTCTGTCATACACTTTCTCTAAATCCACAAAGATGCAATGCAACTCCTTCTGACCATCTCTATACTTCTCTTTTTACAGGGAAAAAATTCTCAGGGAAAAAATTACACCAGTAGTACTCTTTCTGGCCATGAAACTATACTGCTGCTCACAGATATCCACTTCTTTTCTTAGCCTAGCTTCCACTACTCTTTCCCATAGCTTTATTATGTGGCTCATCAACTTTATACCTCTGTAGTTGCTACAACTCTCACATCACCCTTGTTCTTAAAGATCAGCACTAGAACACTTCTCCATTTCTCAGGCATCTTCTCACTTTCTAAAATCCTAGATAGAAACTCCACTGCTGTTTCTCCTAGACATTTCCACACCTCCACATTATGTCATCTGGATCAACAGACTTTCCACTCTTCATTCTCCTCATAGCCTTCTTCACTTCATCCTTTCTAATCTTTGCTACGTCCTGCTCTGCAATATTCCCCTTTCCCCTCTTCTTTCCTTCTCATTTTCCTCATTCATCAGTTCCTCAAAATACTCCTTCCATCTTCTCTGCACACTCTCACTTGTTAGTACCTTCCCATCTCTGTCTTTAATCAACCTTATCTGTTGCATAGCCTTCCCATCTCTATCTCTCTGTCTTGCTAATTTGTACAAGTCCTTCTCATCTTCCCCCATGTCTAACCTGGCATACAACTCATCATATGCTTTTGTTTGGCCATTTCCACCACCCTCTTCACTCTACACTACAATTTTTTGTAATCTTGTCTACTGTCTTCAGTCCTTTCTACGTTCCACTTCTTTTCACCTAGCCTCTTCCTCTGGATGCTGTCCTGTACTTCCTTATTCCACCACATTTCCTTATCTTCCAGATGACACACATAGCACTTTTATTATACCTAGGTTTACAATTCCTCATGGTAAAATAATGGGTAAATTTAACCACAAATCACTGTATACTTATAGTTGAGCTACTGGAAGCAGGGTGGGTGGTTTGTAAGAATGGATCTGCAATATCAATTTGCTGTTTGTCCCTAGTGGGTAAAATATTTACACACACACTCACACACAAACATATACACAATCACATCACATTATATATCATAAATTCCATTGCAGCATTGTATGTGTGAAAGTTTCAAATCTTCTTCTTCTTTTGGCTGTTCCCATTAGGGGTCACCACAGCAAATCAACTGCCTCCACCCAACTCTATCCTCAGCATCCTCTATCCTCAACTCTGTCCTCATCACTGTCACTCCAATCACCTTCATGTCTTCTTTTAGGACATCCATATATCTCCTTTGACCAGGGATCCTCTGGGGATATTGCAATTTCCCCCTGACCACTCTGGGTGCTCCTCGTAGCTTACCGGAACCTGGCCACAGCTTCCTTGATCAATAATATCTTCATTTGGAATATCAGACTTTCCACCTGAAGGACGAATGTTAACTTGGAACAGATCAGATACAATATTGTGGAGTGCATTTACAGCAAAAGATCAGATCTTTGCATTTTTACAGGAAAAGAAGAGCCTAGCAAGAAAATAAAGAGGTTGATACTGGCAGTCATTGTAAAAAGGAAAAAAAAATATAGGGGACCAAGTTTTTTTTATTAGATTACAATAAAAACTTTTTTGTCATAAAATTTCAGTGAGGCCCTAAATAAAAAACTCATTATATTCCAATGTTGTTTTCATTCTGGCTATGGTGAAATGGCTTTTAAAGGCAGTCCCCAGCAGCTATTGGTTCCCTCAATGTCTAAAACCAGCTTATACTAATAAAAGAAAGTAATTCTCTAAACATAGGAAACATAATGAATACACACATACACACACAACCACAAGTATATATAATAATGAATGTTGACTGTTGTAATCAAGGCTTTATTTTATCCAGGCTTCTTTCTTTGACCCTAAGGCAAGTGCTCCTGACAGCTGGTTTAAAGACATCCACAGGAGCTAGGATGTGGTTTTTTTTATTGCATCATTTCACACAACAGTTCTGATGCTAATATTGTGCAGCTTCAGAGAAGCCTCTTTGGAACTTTGTTGCCTTTGTAAATTTAAATGACAACCATGTAGCAGAGACTTTTGCTAGGCAGCCTTTAGTGTATAGTAGTCAAGATATAATTTAGTATTATTCTTTTTCAGATCAAGAGAAAAGCAAAAATATTTGCAGTCAGAAAGTTAGAAAGGATTTTGGAGGTCTTCTAGTCAAACACTATGTCAGGCATGAATTTTCATATCTTCCCAATAAATAGCTGTCCAATCTTTGCTTAAAAGTCTCCAATAATGGAGCACCAATGGCTGCAGGAGCCATGATGCTATTTAATTGTTCACATACTATGAAGAAACTCCTTCTTAGTTTGAGTTTGGATCTCTGTAAAGGTTCCACACTAATTCATTTTCTATCCTTGGGAATATTTGATGCTGTCTTCCTATCCCTTTAAATATTTTGAAGACTGTGATCGTGTTTCCCCTGAGTGTTCTATGTAGCCTTCTCTAGGTATATATAGCGTATGTACAGCTTTCTTTGTTTATTTTTATTAACCTATTATTGAACATATAATATATGCATTCTATTTCCAGTTTTCTGAGCTGGGAAATATTTTGAGACATCTGCTGACAGAATCCTTTTCTGCCATAGTATCTGTCTTGCTGGATCCTATAGTTGTGCTTAAGAAATAAAATCAATTTTTCCAACATTCTGTCATAAACTCTGTCAAATTCCTGGTTAAACATAGAAAAGTCAAGGGGGAGAAACAAATTAAACTTTTGAATGGTTGAAAAAGGCTTTTGTGCCTTGAAGTATCAGAAACTCAAAAAAAACTACCAAATTCTTCAATATGTGCTCAGATAAGAATAAAGAATGTGGAACCTTATTCATTATTAAAATAAAATAAAAAACATTACACCTGTGGAATAAGTTCTCATAATATTCATATATACTGTCCAAGAGTTATGTCTTAATTAATCTTAAATTTAATATGTATAAAATGTTATAAATTTAGCTCTGATATAGTGACAATTTTTTTAAAAGGACAATATGTTACTAGTCTTAAAACATTAATTATTATAATAATTAGGGAAATTTACAGATGTATACAAAGCAGTGCAAGGAAATAAGGATGCTAAATAATTGTTTTCAAATTTAGCCACTTTCTTGCATACATAAACATCTCAAATAAATCAACAGAATTATGTCATGTTCTATCTTTCCTCCAATAGGTGGCGCTACAAATTGCCATACTTTCAGTTATTCTACTCATTTTTTTTCCTGAAATTGATGGAATGAAAACAAAAGTAGGTATCTGTTCATACCAATTATTGTAGGAAATGTCCTAAACAATTATGCTTACATTGTTAATATATACAACAAAGTAATAAGAGTAACTAAATGCTTCTCTTATACTAGGAACCTATTCCCACTTACTCTAAACATGTCACAAACAACATGACAAAATGACAAAAGAGCAACAAAAAGATGCATATTCTTAACATTTATCTAAAAAGTCAACACTGGTTATGTACAAATAGTTTCTTTGTCACAAGTATCACAATACAATACATGGATGGTCAATTTCTTACTTCTGCAGAACGGTCAAAGCTATGGCACTGAAAAAAATGAAAGACTGATTTATCAGAATTGCACAACCAGATTAGTTTGCTCAATTAGCAGCATGGAAAGAACGTTCACATAATAGCTCTTACCTGTTTAGTGTATGGATAAAATCATGATAGTGGAATTATAGGACCAACCCTTGTTTAGTTCTTAAAGAGAACTGGGAAGAATCAGGAAATCAGCATTTATCATCTGAATAAATGAATGAAGGGAATGGAAGAAAAAAGAAATATTAAATGATATGCTGCTTGTATATAGCTAATTTCATGAGTACAATCTGTTCATTGATTTGTTTGTTTCCACTCAGATTACAGAATAATTGTATAGGGGGATAAGGGGATAAGTGGCACTATAAAATAGTGTAGGGGAGAAAAATCAAATCAAATCAAATTTTATTTGTCACATACACAGTCATACATGGTACGAGAATGCAGTGAAATGCATATGCGACCGTTTGCGACCATAGGTAGTAGGGCAAGAGATACTTTAGATAGGATAGGAAAATAAGTTAGAAGTAAGGTAGTTTATGGTAGTTCTGTTAGTCCTGGTTGTTATGGTTTATGGTTTAGGATCCGTATTGCCTGTAGGAAGAAGCTTTTCTTTAGTTTCTTTGTGTTGGCTTTCAGGGTGCGGAAGCGCTTTCTTGTCTGTATCATAGCAAACAGTCCATTGTTGGGATGGCTGGGGTCTTTCACTATCTTGCTAGCTGTGGTCCAGCATCGTTTGTTGTTGATGAAGTGCAGTTCAGGGAGCTTGGTGCAGATGATGCGCTCTGCTATGCGTACCACACTCTGTAGGGCTTGCCTGTCCTGCATGGTGCTGTTTCCAAACCAGGTAGTGATGTTGCCCATCAGAATGCTTTCTATTGTGCAGGAATAGAAGTTCCTGACCACACTGGGGGGCAGTCTGAAGTCTTCCAGAGGTCTGAGATGGTATAGACATTGCCAGGCCTTTCTCACTACCAAAATGATACAATATAATGGGTACAGAGAAGTAGGAGAGCAAGAAAAGTCTAAAGATGAAAGTCAGATTTGTCTGTCCCATTTCAAGGCCATTTTTTCTGGATACATTTTTCTCAGGCTCATGTTATCCAACAGAACCAAGCAATCACTTTGCATATTATATGTCAATTTAGTCTTCTCAGCCAACATAAGATGACAGCTATTGTCCCATTCACAAAATTATTTTGGAAATACTTTCCTGCCAGGTAATTATGGCATCACAACACACTTTACATTGGGATTTTAGGGTGAATATTTACATAGAAGATTTTTTTTTCTTGTGTTTGTATGGAATTGGAAGAAAGAGAAATAGAGAGCAATATGTTTTGGCCTTCTGGGATGTGTCAGAAGCTTCATGTCAATGAATGAAGTGGGCATGGTCAAATTAAATTGTTCTTTCCCCTTTTCTCATAATTTATTCTACGTCTTACCTGCTGTTCTTTCTACATTTGTATATTTTGAAAATAGATGGCAGCTGAGAAAGGCTAATTCTATGTGAGACAAGAGAACAGAGAAAAAAAACACAGGAAGCTATTGCGAGTGCTTAAAGAGAATATTCCAAACTACTGACCCCTTAATAGTTCCTTAACAATAATTAAGACAATTCCTTAACACACAAATCTCTTCTAATTGACTTTGAATCCTATTGTTCAAATTCCTTTGCAAATAACATCTTTTGTTGTCACAAAACACAAGGATTATATTTTGATAGGAAAGGAATACATAATATTATGAACAATTTGAAATGTCAGCATTCCAATTTAAATTAAACAAAAAGGAGCATATATAGATTCATTTCACACTGTGCACTCTCTGAGGAGCAGAGCAGAGATGGGATGGAAGAGACACCATGGGGGGATGCAGATAATTGTAAAATTTTGAGTTTAGGGACAAATCCATACTTCTCAATTGACCCATTGCTAGTCAAAGGATGCTAGTACTTAACATTTCCTTAGTACAAGAATGAATAATGTTCTCCACCGCCTCCTCTTCCTCATCTCAGCCATTGTGAATGCACCCCATGCCTGCTGTGTCCCTAGTTTCAATTTAAAACTTACAATTTTTATTTTACTTGTGCTACCTTAAGCCATGAAATAAAAAAAAAGATGTTGAGGACAAAGATGATTAGGAGACTGGAGGCTAAAACATGAAAAACAGCAGCAGGAATTGGATATTTCTAGTTTAATTTAAAAAAAACTAGGGGTGACACAATAGCAGCATTTCACCTTTCCAATATTTAAGGAGTAGCCACAAAGAAGAGGGGGGTCAACCTATTGTCCAAAGCACCAAGGCTCCAAAAGCAAAACAAGAATCAATGGATAGAAACTAATCAAGGAGCGAACCAACCTAGAACTAAGGAGAAATTTCCTGAGATTTATAACAATTAATCAATGGAACAACTTTCTTCCAGAAGTTGTAGTCGCTCCAACACTGGAGGTTTTTAAGAAAAGAGTGGACAACTATTTGTCTGAAATATTATAGAGTTTCCTGCATGATCAACGGGTATGGATTAGAAGATCTCCAAGGTCCAATCCAACTCTATTATTTTGTAATTCTGTTAGACCCAAGACCATTGTCCATGTATGCTGTGTCTTTTCCCTCTGTTTCTCACCTCCCTCGCAGATAATTAGATAACCCCTGAAGACAGTCCAGAAGGATGTCTTGGAAGACAATATCAAAGGCTGCTCAGAGAGCATGGAAAACAAGGACAGATGCACCACCCCCATCCTGATTCTGCTAGACATCCTCAACAAGATGTATCTGAATCCAGTTTGAACCTGACTGAAACAGAATACTGGATAATCTGCTTCTTCCATTGGCCAGGATCCTGTGCAGATGCAGCCTAACTACAGTCTCAACAATCTTCCATCTACAGCTTTGTGAAGGTCCAGTGTGTGACAGTGTGATCCCAGCTTCCTTACTTCTACACCCAATGCTAGAGGGCTCATTCAGTCATTGACTCACAAGGACTAACTATTGTAGTTGTTAAGGATAGTTCCCCATTAGGAGAATGAGTGTGAAGTGAAATGTTGTGAGAGTGGTGTGGTAGAATACACAAGCCAGACTACAGAGACACTGAGTAGAAAAATAGGTTTTTAATTCCGTGGAAATAGAGGTATGCAAAGTCCATCAATCAGTCTGTGTGTTTTGACCTTCTCTTAACAGCAATATTTGATGCCATTGCTGATTGGTTGTATTCATAAATAATAATAGGCTCTTGTATCTTTATCCCCATATCTAGTAGAAATTGTTTGTAACAAACCAAATCCATATACAACAATGATAAACATGAGAATTCAGCTTCCATTGTAGACAAACTCAAATGTTTCTGATGAATAGACCTCTATCCTATCAGCACTTTCCCTAAGAATACACATATACCTGATGTTGACTTACAAGTTGCAAAACTTGCATCAGCATATGCATTTAAGCTTAACTCATTCTTAGGGTCTAAATACAATGAATAATGCATTGTATGCTTGAGATATCTTAATATACATTTTGCTGCTTGCCAATGCTTTTTGGTAGGTTCAGCATTAAATCTGGCTAACTGGTTCACACTGTATGATATATTCGGCCTTGACCAATTACTTAGATAAGATAAACTATCAATCAGAAATTGATAAATACCCTTATCGGCTTTTACTCACTTTTGATAAACTCTTGGCCCATTGGAGTTTTTGCAGGCTTACACAGTTCCATTTTGAAATTTTTAAGCAATTGGTTGATTTTCTCAGTTTGTAAGATTTTATAGCCTCCCCTGGTCTTATCAGTTTTTAGACCTAAATACTGCTTTATCTCACTGAGATATTTTATCTTGAACTGTGTTTTTAACATTTTAACATTTCAATATCATTAGCCTCTTTTTCAGTTTTTGTTATTAAAGCTATGTCATCTGTAAACAATAGCAATAATGACATTACACCATTAGTTTCTTTCCTAAACAGACATGGATCAGCAATGCCAGCTTTAAAGCCTATCTTAGCAAGTTGCTTTACTATGCATTGGCTCCACTCATAGCCTGATTGCTTCAAGCCATAAAGACTCTTTTTTAACCTCCAGCAATCAATTTGGCTATCCATTGCTACACCTAAAGGCTTCTTTAAGTAAACAGTGTGTTGAAATGGTGCATGCAGATATGCCGTTTCAACATCCAAATGATTGATCATATAACCATGTCTAGCTGCCCAAATTAGGGCTGTACATAAAGTAGTAGCCTTTAAACTGGGTGCAAACACCTCATCATAGTCACTGGCTGACTGATCAAACCCTTGTGCTACTAATCGGGCTTTATGGGTAACAGTCCCATCTATACTTGTTTTGATTTAAAAAATCAATTTACTTCCTATTGCATGTTTACCTGGGGGTAACTTTATGTTCTCATAAACATCTAAATCTTTTAAGGATTTCAGTTCCTTATTCATTGCTGCATGCCAGGCTATCTGATCCTCATTAAGATACATATTAAGTTAATTATACATAGCAGAAACTTTATTTACATTACATGCAATTGTAGCCTGATATCTGTCAGGTGGCCATGCTACTTGGGTTGAACATCTAGGTATTACAGGGCTTTAATTGTGGACTTTCCTGTTTTTCTTGCTGTTCCTCTAAATCTTCCTGCATCTGCTCTTCCTCTTTAAATATTTATCCTGAAGGTTCATTATGGGCTACTTGGGTGTCAATGATTACATCATTGTTAGAGACTAATTTATTCCACCCAATGTGTTCACTAAATCTAGCATTGGTGCTAGAATAAACATTTTCTGTGCCTTTATTCCAAAATCTAAATAACCTATGGTTAGCATTATATTCTACAAAATATAGCTCTCCAATTCTATGCTGCCCTTTGCATCTTACTTGTAAGGGAATGTGTTCCCATGCTGGTGTTCCAAATGTGTGTAAGTAATCTAAATTTGGATTTCTGCCATGCCACAGAGTGAATGGCAATTCACCTGTTGTTGAATTCACCACATTATGTTAAGATGCTCTTTGTAGACTATAAATCAGTGTTCAACACAATAATTCCCTCTATACTCACTGTCAAGTTGGAACACCTGGGACTTAACTCACCCCTATGCCGATGGATCTCCAACTTCCTGACCGGTAG
>JAEANM010018454.1:0-12637 GCA_017656035.1 Myanophis thanlyinensis | reverse complement strand
TAAAAATTAAGGTATTAGGCCAGACCAGCTAGCTGGAAGAAGTGGGTTTTTAATGCACGCCGGAAGGCCCGGAGGTCCGTAATGGTCCGAATCTCAGGGGGCAATTTGTTCCATAAGGAGGGCACAGCCACAGAGAAGGCTCGTACCCTCAGGGCTGTCAGGCAACATCGACCCGACAATGGAACCCCGAGGAGGCCTGCCTTAGATGGGAAAGGATCCAGCAGGGCAGTGAGATCTTCCAGAAAGCAATGACAGACTGGAGCTGGCTCTGTTAAGAGTGGACCTGTCAACTGTCAAGAAGCAGTGGATGGAAACTAATCAAGGAGAGAACTAAGGAGAAATTTCCTGACAGAACAATTAATCAATGGAATGGCTTGTCTTCAGAAATTGTGGATGCTCCATCACTGGAGATTTTAAAGAAGAGATTGAACAGTCATTTGTCAGAAATGGTATAGTGTCCCTACTTGAGCACTGGGTTGGATTAGAGGATCTCCAAGGTCCCTTCCAACTCTGTTATTGTGTTATTCTTTTTTTGTTAACCACAATGGAATGAGGAACCAGTGAACAGATCATCTCCTTGGAACTTAGCAATAGCACTTAGACTTATATACCACTACACAATGCTTTACAACCCTCTCTAAGTGGTTTACAGAGTCAGCATATTGCTCCTAACAATCTAAGCCCTCATTTTACCGACCTCAGAAGGGTGGAAGGATGAGTCAACCTTGAAGCTTGGTGAGATTTGAATTGCCAAACTGCAGGCAGCCGTCAGTCAGCAGAAGTAGCCTGTAATATTGCACTCTAAACCCTGTGCACCCTCGACTCTTCTATCTAGATAAAGGAGAAGAATTTGGATTACCCATAATCACCCATGCAGTGACTCCCTGCGAGAAGACTGTAAGTTTTAGAGCTCTGTAAACTGAGGAATCATCATCTTTACACAAGCTGCAGTTTGGTACCCTCGAAAGGCCACTGGATGTATGTACTTCTTTCTTAATCACTTGGAAGTTGCTTGTTAATGGCTTTTTTGATATTAAGAATCATCAGAAAGGCAAGTTTCATCAACCTGGATGAGTCTCCTTCAATCCTTGGTGAAATAAATTTAAAGTTTATGGACTTAAAATGTTTATTTTTGAATAAACAGAAAAGAGTGATTGGGACATTGATTTTGGAATGTTATAAACAAACTAAAGGGCCAAATGGATTTGAAACAAGATTTTGATATTAATTATAAGAATTTTTCCTGCTGGTTGTTTAAAAAACTATGAAAGTTATATGAGTTTTGAAATGAAGTGTAAGAAATATTTCTGTGAGACAGTCTTGATTAGAAAAGACATGATAAGATGTGTTGTTGAAGTAAAGCAGAAACCAGAAATAAATAAATATAAAGGATATAAATGTTAAAGGAGAAGAGACCCACTAATACAGAATGGAGCAAAATATTCTAACTTTGGAAGAATTCAAGGATTTTTAGGAATAATGCACTTACAAGTTATTTTTAAGATTGTCTGCTATCATAAAAACGGATTTAAAAAAAGTGATGGAAGAAGATAAGAGGTTGTTTTGCATGTGAACTTAAACAGTTACAAGGAGGATATGGAAAAAGATGCTATACTGAATTTACAAATGAAACTGGCTGATGTTTTAATAATTAAAAGGGACATACAAGTAATAGACCAGAAGAGTGACTTGGATAATGCTAAAGTGGCAGGCCCAGGATTGCAATGATGGTTTATTCAGTGGAATACCTAGAAAAGAAAGTCTGTCTCAATAAATTATTAGGGAAAAGACAGTTTCCAGTTTCAAAATGGCAGCCAAATATCCATTTTCGTTAAGTATGAAAAAAAATGAAAAGCTGACACTTTTATAATTATTCTCTGTTGAGTTAGTCTTCCCTTAGTGTATTTTTGAGATATTATTATATATAAAGACAATTTCACTGCAGCTTTATTCCAAACATATCATTTAGGTGATAAATACATATTAGGTTAATGTCATATACTGTACCCTATCAATTTCTGACTAATAGAGTTAATCAGAGGAAACGGAGAAACAGCTAGGCTTTAATTGGAAAATTGGTACACAGATATTTTGAGGACAAGCACTGCAGAGAAACTATTCAGCTACAGTTTGCAAAGAAGAAAGACCTTGATGCATTCGTTTGTTGACCACTGGATGCCCATAGAAGGTGTGACTTAGTAGTGGTACATTTTTAGATTTTGAATTTACTGATTTAGGGGAATTAAAAAAAATAAAGCTTGACTTTTGGTGACGTCTTTTATGGTTTCTTTAAAAAAAAAATTAAATTATCTCAAGACTTCTGGATTATTGAGAAGCATCTTCTGAAGAAACTGGGTACCTTGGAAGCAGAATATTTATCTGAAGCTTCATCTCATTGTACCCACTGATGTAATTGTTAAAGTTAGGGAAAACTCAAAGCATCACAACTATGATTGTAATTATGCTTTAGTTGATTAATTAAATAGCACTGAGTAATAGGCATTAATCCATCTGTTTACAGCAAATAATGGAGCCATATTTTGAATGGAAGTGCTACAGCCTATGGGATGTAAGGTAATTACTAGATCCTCCACATCTAAAAAAGACCCTGGTGAATAAATATTTTAGATGATCAAACATTACCACCATTTCCCTCAAAATGTGACAAAGCAATCCTGTAATATTTGGTCATTCCACTTGGTCATCCTGGCAAGTGTGGTCCTCACCTTCTACCTAAGGGTGTCCTCAGGGAAAAAACAAAAACAAAATGGCACCCACAAAATTGTGCTCGAAACTCTGCCTGTTTTTTTTAATTGTTTATACATTATATGAAAATATTGGACACAGTGAGACCGCCTGGCATTATCTCCGCTATACAAACTAATATACAAGACAACTAATGTATATACTTTCCATACCTTACTACATTTGTACAATTATTTTGCCCGATATATTTCCTTACATCTATAACATAACATTCTGGGTCTACAAATCCTAATTATTCCCTGTTCCCTCTCCTACCTTTCAATTCCAACCACTGGTAAAACCTATTCCATATCTTGTAGTATTCTCTCTTCTTTGCTTTTTAATTATAGTGTCAACCTATCCATTTCTGCACAAACCAATATTTTCTTTATTTTCTCCCTTTCCAAAGGGATATATTCACTCTTCCATTGCTGGGCGTATACCATTCTCACTGTTGTCAAAATGTGTAGTATTAAGTATATCAACCTTTTACTGTAACCCTCTGTTATAATTACTAATAAGAATAGTTTTGGTTTAAATTCCAATCTTGCCCAACTATTTCCTCTAGCCATGTCTGCAACTGTCACCAATATTCCTTTGCTTTTTTGCATGTCCACCACATGTGGTAATACTTGCCTGATACTTGTTTGCATTTCCAACATTTCAGGGAGGTGTTGCTGTACATTTTAGCCAATGTTGCCTGTAGAAGGTGCCATCTATAGAACATTTTGTATAGATTCTCTTTGTATGATGTGGCCAATGTTAATTTCCTGTTTCTTTCCCATAATTTCTGTCACCTTTCCAATTCTATATTATACCCAAAGTTTATGGCCCATACCACCATTGTCTCATTAACTTGCCCTTCCTCTATTTTATAATCTAAGAGATATTTGTAGATTACCTTTATCATTTTGTCATCTGTTCCCAATAAAAGTTTGTGTAGTGTCATCAATTGTCTCTTAATACCACACATTTTCACATCTTAGCATAGCATGATTGTACTTGTAGGTATGACCAACACTACAATTCTACCCCCTGTTCTTTTAGTTCTAATCTAGTTTTCAATTCTCCCCTTTTGTTTAATATATCCTTGTATGAGACAATTTTTCCCAAGTTTATAAGATTTGGGTGTATTAGCGCTTCTAACGTAGAGTGCCAGACTGTTATTTCCCTGTAGTTTTGTTGTTTGATTTTATTCCAAACCCACAACAGAGCAAGTCTTATATAGTGTCTTTGAAAGTATTGGTGTTCCCTCTGCAAGGAATATAAATGGTTTCATTCCACACCATCCAGTCAGAACTGAAGAAACTTTTTGGATGAGAAGCAAAATGTCTTCAAAGAAAAAACAAGAAAGTCCAGTTGCCTCTTGAAAAAGCATTTTTGTGTCTGTGTAGAAAACTTATGTCCTCATGGTTGGGCTTAGATGTGGCAGTTTGAGATGTAATTCTCTGTGGACCATTTTACCTGTTAATCACTCACACAGTTAATCACTCACACAGTGATTAACACACACAGACAAACACTGCAACCTTGTTGGGCTTGATTTGTGCTGTGATGTATCCTATACTGGTTCTTTATTGTTTTTATGATGTTTTGATCTTGCCTTTATTCTTGGTTAGCCACTCAGACTCATCTATTTGAAATAGAAAGCCATGTAAATAGGATAAACGAATAAGTTAAAATACCTCTGATGATGAAAAATTTCATCACTTTCCTATACTGTATATTTGTACCAAATAAATTCTCCAGATTTTGATGCTACCGAAACTTTTGCAATCTATTGGGAACGTAAACAATAATAAAAATGAAGGAAGGGATCATAAGGCTTATGGACTGCACTCCGAACACAGTGTAGTTTCCTTCTGAGTCCATAGGATTGTACCACACTAAGTTTTTAGCAATGATTTTAAGCCTACTTTAATCAAAGCAGCTTCTGTTAATAATTTGCACCCAATGTTTTCCCAAACAAATTCCTTTTATTCCAGAGAGTAATCTTGTGCATTATTTGACTGCAAATGTCAACCCAGGCAATCAGGAATGCATGAGCAAATGCCTTTGTTCAAGAAAAGAAGAACCGAAGGGAAGGGAAGAGCTGATTGACAGCAACAACCAAAGGAGAGCTTGTTAAATTATCTGCCCTTCGTTCTGTTTCAACAACCCAACCCTCCCTTTCTTGGCTGCTTCAATGCAGCAAATGAAATCTCTTCAAGTGTTTGCGCTTGCAAATAACCAGCAATCTTCACAGGATGTAGATTTCATATTTTAAGTCTGACAATGAGGTTTTAGTCTGTGGAAAATAGCTTTTCTTCCTTCTGCCACACTATAAATTAAAAGAACAATTTCCCACAGAGCGATAAGAGATATATACAAAGGTCAGTCTTTTATCATTTATTTTTCCCCTCTCTCTCCCCTTCCTTATGCCACGTACAATTTATAAAAAGGTGAGAAGAATGCTGCTTGAATCATATCAAAAATCCAAGTAGTGGAACAACTTGTTTCTCATAAAAGCCAATCAGGAGCTTTTGGATGGAAGACTCGTAAATGCAGCTGAAAGAGAGGAAGATCTGCAGAGAGAATGGGGGAGGGGGGGGAGGTAGGACATTAGCTGTGACAATGCAAACACCACTACTTAATGCTAACAGTTCAGTCCTATTCTGCAAAAATGGAATGTTTATTGCTACCAGATTAATTTTAAGCAGGTTGAAAGTTATTAAGAAAGTTTGAATGGGGAGGACAGTCTCCTAGATTTTAATCTAAATTCAGATGTCACAAGGACAAGAATTCTAACTTTCTTACTTTCCATCTCATCAGAGGATACACACACACATGCAATTTTTCTTTTCTTTTTTCTTGAAATTCAGTTATTATGTTCAAAAAATGAGATGGACCTAATTAGAAAGTTTTATGAGGTTCCTCTGACAACAAAGGAGGGTTTTGGTTTTCATTTGGGAAAATTCTACTCTAGGTCCAGCATGACAATCTGGGATTTACATTTAATTCTGAGTTTTATTTGCCATTTCAGATAATCTCAATTTAAACCTGTTTTAAAGCCCATGGAAGAACAGTCAGCCACAAGCCCATTTTAAATCAGTTAATTGCTAATCAGCAATTAATAATCAGTATTAGGACAACATAATATTTTTAAAGAGCATATTAATAATCTGTAAGAATTTTGGAATACAGAGTTGGAATGTTAAAAACCTAATGTTTAAGAAACATAAAGAATAGTAAATAATGTTTTTATGATTTTTAAGATAATCTTAAAATGAACCAATTCAGCTTTTCTCTTCAGATTAATTGGACATTTCAAATGACATTCAAAAATAATTATTTGTCAATATCATTAGGCTGGAAATGGAATATGACAGAGGGGACATTTATTTGTATTATAGGGGCACATCCCATTATTGTCCAGTTTTGATTTAAGACTTTAATAAATTTCTGAATTATTTTGGGAAAAAACTATAGAATTTGAAGATGAGAATGTGGTTTGAACTACAAATTAAGCAATTTGAATAGTAAAATATATGACTTGAGGATTTGTCAAGCAGGAGGATTTAGGAAAACAAATACTTCTAAAATTACACCACTCACCTTGGATTTACAATCTTGGATTAATGTTTGCTGTGTTCTTTTGATAATCTGTCAGTGAAATGAAAGGCTGATCAGTAATATCCCATCTAATCAAGGTTTAATGTATTTAAAAATAGAATTGTTTGTAATTTAAGGAAAATAAAGATATACTTTTTGTTTTCGCTTATTTCTTTCCTCTTTTCCTGCTTACTTCTTGTTCCTTGTTTTGAATATTTGTGTTAGTTTTCTTAATTTATGCCTGCATGTTAAAGCAATATTTTTTTAAAGGACTATCAGATCCGGGTTGTAAGAATGCAAACTACTACTAAAAGCTAGCAAGAAAATACGAAATCCTAATACTTTGTTGTTACCTAGTATTGTTCTGGAAAATTGCAGACCCACTCAGTTATCCATACAGCCCAATATGCAAACCAATGATTAAATTGACAGCCTGGATTAAGATTGGTTTTACTTCTAAAGAAAGAATCTCTACTTAGCCTCACTGATGGTACATTGCATGAATGTTGATATTAACTTACCTTGGACACTTTGATATTGCCCACTCTCCAGACCTTTTATTGATAGCCTCTGTGGGATGGCCTGGCTCTAGAACCCAACTGAGAACATACTTTTGTTGGCTGCCGATGAGCACAATAGTGATTTGATGTGGTAGTAGGATTTGCAACAGCCCATATGCCCAGCAGAAGTACATGAATCAATCACATCCTGCACCATTCTTAGTAGTTCAACAAGAGAAGCTGGGTTTCTGCCTGTTAAACCAAACGTAGTTCCATCTCTGACAGATGTGAATATTTATAGGAGCCAATTTTTGCTTAATTTAGGACCGTTGTTGTGGGATCCCTTCCCTTACCACATTCAAGTAAAATAGCCATCCATATTATGGAGAGCTTTTAAATTGTATTATATATTGAACAGGAGTTGGAACTGATGATGTCCAGTTCCGTCCCCAAGTAAGGACACCTTACTGCTAATAATTCATATGCGCAGAACAACAAAACAATTACATTTATCCCCATCTGTCATCCTTTTACCACATGCACACACTACAATCCAAATTACCATACAGAGAATGATAGTTAAGTACATCTGTAGCATGCTAGTTTAGGAAGGTTCATAATCTTAAGTCCTAGCTTCCAAAGCTACATTCTTTTGGCCTTTTTGCTTAAATGCAGGTTTTATAAACATACCCTTCCAAATGCACAATGACTGCCAACCTACAAAATATCATACTTTTAAAATGCAGCTGCACACATATTAGTGTGTCATAACTTTCCTGAAATGTTGGAGTCACTCCCCATTTTTATGGAATTCTCTTCTCCTCTTTCTTGATTGGAACAGATGGAATATTATTATTCATAATGCACCATGAAAATTAAAAATTCTATCTATGCACCATTCCCTCTCTATCCAAGTAATAAGTATTTCTGTTTAAGGCTGTGTGAAGGTTGATTAGAGCCTGTTAAATAGGATGTGGAGATTGCTTTCAGTTGCTCTTTTACAGGTCAAGATGATGCCCCATCTAAAAAAAACCCCCAAGAATGAAAAATCATTTCAGCATAAATCTATAAACATAAGCACTTAGCATATTTAAAAATGGATGAAGTATATAGTAGCAGATATATACGTGTTACCAAGTGAGGAAGCCACATGTAAGACATTGAGACATATTTTCCCCCTTGGTTAGACAATCTGGTACTGTCTATGTTAAGAGCTGCAACATACGTTATGACAGTGGTGGAATTCAATTTTTTTTACTACCAGCTCTGTGGGCGTGGCTTGGTGGGTGTGGTTGGGGGGGTCATGTGACTGGGTGGGCAATTTCTGTATGCAGGGCAATAAAGATTAGGCTAGAAACAACACCAGAATGTTTTTTTCCCTGCCTTCCTTACAGGATTAACCCTGTAAAGTGGAAAAAAAAGAGGAGATTTCTTCTAACAACCGGTTCTCTGAACTGCTTAGAAAATTTACTACCGGTCCTAGCGAACCTGCTGAATTTCATCTCTGCGTTATGATCTAAAACAAGGGTGGGCCCT
Source organism: Myanophis thanlyinensis (assembly GCA_017656035.1). Lineage (NCBI taxonomy): Eukaryota > Metazoa > Chordata > Lepidosauria > Squamata > Homalopsidae > Myanophis > Myanophis thanlyinensis. The sequence goes on along the minus strand of JAEANM010018454.1, from coordinate 4,265 downwards.
TTTATGATCATGCTGACTCAGGAATTCTGGGAATTGAAGTCCACAGGTCATGAAGGGACCTTAGTCCCCCTTTCTAGAACATCTAAATGTGTGACCATTGATTATAAGGGTTGTGGCCTATGGTAATTGTTGCTCAAATTAACTAACCATTGGTTTGAAATTTACCTTTGATTGAGAAGCCTTAATCGGGTTCTCCTAGATAACCTGGTTGTTCTGTTCTGTGCCTTCAAGTCATTTTACTTGGACTGTAACTATATGAAAAAGTCAGTGCAGTTTTCTAGACAACATTTTCAGAAGTGGCTTACCTGCTCCTTCTTCCTAGGGCTGAGGGAGACTGGCTGGCTCAAGGTTATCTAACTGGTGCTTTGTGCCTATGGCAGAATTCAGGGTCTCCCACCAGCTAGCCCAATGCCTTCAACTACCATATCTTATCAGCTCAACCATCACATTTTAGGAACAGCAATTCAATTGCATCAAAGCTGTTTGCAATACTCAAATGACTGTACTGTAAATGCCATCAGATAGGGCCATCAACGTTTACCCCGTGTCAGAATCTAAAAGGACATTTTGGACTGGAGGTTTTCTATTGCAGAATTTTGGGCATGTTTAGAGCATGATTTCGAGCCTTTTAGATTTGACAGATTTTTTCTTCTTTCTTTTGCAAGGCCACTGAGAGGACGAAGGGGGAGTTGGTAACGGCAATTCGGAATCGTTATCTTGTTTGCATTCTTTTAGGTCTGGTTCTCATGAGAAAGTTTCTCTGGACAATTGACACCTATGGGGAAATGGCTTAAGGGGTCGTTGGATCTTTTTTTGAAGGGGTTGGTGAGAAATTAACATGTGATAATTAGTGGGGTGTAACTTTCAATTTTACTTGGGTGGAAAAAGCCCGAGAACTTTAGATTCGGGATTTCTCCAGACCATACCAGAACAATGTCTTCAATAAAATCTTATTCCTTGGACTTTGTCTCTTTGGAGTTCTGATTGCATTGCTGATGTTTGTGGAACCATAACACCCTGTGTATATTGGGGTTCTACAGACCTCTATCAGTTATATTGTACTTCCCCTTCTTGATCTTCTTCCCAACTATCCATAACTTACTTCCTACCCCCACCCTCCCATTTTGCCTTAACTTACTCGCAGTCGCGGGTGGTCGCATAAGCATTTCACTGCATATTGTACCATGCATGACTGTGTATGTGACCAATAAATTTGAATTTGAATTTGAGTCCAGAATATCAGAAAGAAGACGAGGGACTAGAACATCTGCTTCACATATAAAAGCATGTAACTTTTCTAAGCGAGGTTGAGAAATATTGTTATGATGAAATCTGCCTTTTAATTTCCTGAAAGTGCTGCCTGTTCTATAAAAGAGGCTTTTGCTTCCAAAACTTATTCTCAGGGCACCTTTGAGTATGGAATGTGTAACAGTATAGCGTTTCTGAGCTTATTTTACAGCTGCAATGTGGCACAGGATAGTGTTGCTGTTTATTCTTTCTTTATTTATATATTTGATTTCTATAGTCTACCTATCTCAACAACAGACTCTGAGTGGTGTACATCATAAAACAGAAAAACAATTAAAACAGTAATAGCAGTAAGCACTTAGACTTATAAACTGCGCCATAGTGCTTTATAGCACTCTCCGGGTAGTTTACAATGTCAGCATATTTTCCCCAACAATCTGGATCCTTATTTTACCAACCTCATGGCAGGCTGAGTCAACTTTGAACTGGTCACAATCAAACTCCAGGCTGTGGGCAAAGTTTGCCTGCAGTACTGCTCTTTAACCACTGGGCCACCAAGGCTTTTATTATCAGTACCAAATAAAGAAATATGGCATCAAGAGAAATGGTTACTATGGATGTTAATACAGTTAGGAAATGGGTTCCTTAACACATCCAGGACACACAACCAAGTCTTGATGATCTTACAAAAGATCAGCAGGCTAAAGGTCTGTGAAGGGACATTGTTCCAGGGGCCATGGGCCATGGAGGGGACTACGACAGAGAAGGCACATTGTCTGGTTCCTCCCAGTCTACATTCCTTGGTTGATGGGACCAGAAGCATGCACAGCAGCCTGCCTGACAAAATTGGATGGGTGTAGAAACAACTGGGAGAAGATGGCCCCTTAGATAACCTGACATCAAGCCATGAAGGGCTTTAAAGATATTAACCAATACCTTGAATTGCACCCGGAAGCGCACTGACAACCAACGCTATTCACAAAACAGTGGTATTATGTTTCTCAAATACCCAACATCCTTTACCACTCATGCAGCTGTATTCTTCAACAAATGAAGTTTGTTAATGCTCTTCAAAGGCAGCCCTGTGTAGAGCACTTTGCAGTCATCCAGACAAGAGGTTACTTCTTCCTCTTTCACACTGCAGAATTAGCTAATCCTTTTTTTATATATATATATCAAAAGGAATTCTCTCAGAATGACTTTCTTTGGTGTTTACTGAAAGCATGAGAAGTCACTAATGTAAACAGTGGACACTGAGACATGTAAGAAATGTGTCTCTGTGGCCTCCATGTAATCTAGGTGAGAGCAAAATTCTAATCCCCATCCGTAGAAATTTAACAATTTGTTTTTTCCTCTATAGAAAAAAACCAATTTGTTTTTTCCTCTATGGGAAAAACCAATTTGTTTTTTCCTCTATGGGAAAAAAATTGGCCCAAAACAATTTCTTTTTTCAGCTGATAGAATGAGAAAGGTAGACTAAAAGTCAGATTAAATTGTCTTTTTATCATTTTCACGAAAAACTCCTATACGAAGCCTTGGAGGGACTTGTGGGTCATTGTGGAAAGTGCAAAGTAGACAAACCATAAGTCAAGTTGTAAAACAGCTTCACGTGCTGCTACAGTCACATTTCTCTACAATATTTTGCATTGGCTTGCAGGATCAAAGAAGATGGTCCTTCTTCTAATCCCTTTAGTTGCTAGTTTATTAGATAAATCTGGATATGTTTGTTCTATAATGCTCATGCTATATTTGACTTTATCACATCATCTCCACGCAGTGTCCTTATATTGGTTATGAAAACTAATCATGTCCTTGAATGTCCTTGTATAGCATTAGATGGGAGATACCTGGACTAATTTGTCCCCACCTGTTGATTCTCTTCTCCCCTGAATGTGTGCACACCATCCATTTTTAGTTTCTTCTCCCCACCTGATTTCAACATCATTAGCAAACTGAACTACTGCACAAAAAAACACAAGCTTTAAGGTAGAACTGCGGGGGTGTTGTTCAAGCACAGAAAATGTCCTCTCAAGATGTTGCATTGCTTCCTACTTGCTGATGCAAGTGTCTCTCTGTGCTCTTATTTGCCAAGGTGATGTGTTGGCCAAGGCAACACATTGTTCTGACCTCATTTATGGTTTGTCAACTCCCGGGGTTGACATAGGATGGTTATTTCTATTTTTATCAGAGTAACTGCTCTGGCACATGAAATGTAGTGAGAAAGGGGCAAAGGATGCCGCCATGTATACAGCTTATATAAATAGAGCCAAGAAGTGAGGGAAGAAGTTATTAATTGTCTGTTGCTGGCTGTTAAAGCTTCCAGGGTTTTAAAATAAGCTTTTCTATTGACTGCTGAAGCCAAACTACATCCACGATCAAAACTGACCTGAAACAGATGCTTTCATCAATGTGCTGGAACTTTCTAGGCATCTCTTCCTCTCATTTGTTTTCTCGATAATTAATGCATCCCATACTTGTGATAAATATTTTTGGATCATTGGAATTGGGCCAAAATCTGAAGAATCAGAGATGAAAAGCAGAACTTAAGTTTTCTGCTATTCAGATACAGTCATGTGGTGCTCAGTGACTGAGAAGGCACCCAAAAAGCTTTTGGCAAAAAACAAAATTATTAGGAACTGATTCTAGCATTTTCTCAAGGTTTACAGGAACATTTACGGTAAATCTAAAAGATTTAAATGACATTTTGGAAGTGCGGTCCTAGGATGCTGTCAGAAGAAATGGAAGGACTACAGATGGTCCTCGACTTACAACCACAATTGATCCCCAAATTTCTATTGCTAAGCAAGACAGTTGCCCCATTTTATGATCTTTCTTGCCACAGTTGTTAAATGAAACAGATAAGTTAGTAACATGGTTGTTAAGTGACTCAGGCTTCCCTATTGATTTTGCTTGTCAAATAGACTAGACTAGACTAGACTAGACTAGACTAGACTAGACTAGACTAGACTAGACTCGGAATTCTTTATTGGCCAAGTGTGATTGGACACACAAGGAAT
>JAEANM010018453.1:0-12637 GCA_017656035.1 Myanophis thanlyinensis | reverse complement strand
TAATAATAATATAGAGGTTCAATAAATATAAAATTATCTTGTATTTACAGAATGTACTGTATCACAACCAAACATTTAAATAATTTAGAAAAGATTAAAGCAAATATTTTATGGTCTTGTTGTATAATACTGATTTAATTATATTGTAGAATGTATAATTAGGGGCAGAAAACCTTAGATCTCATTTCATAATTCCTAAAGGACACTTTGTAAATCTTGCAGATTTCTATGAGATACAAGATATATTAAGGATTCCCCCTATCAATGTTAACTGTAATCGTTAGAAAGTTCTCTTTGGAAAAGCATAGCTAGAGAAGATTTTATATATTAACATTTGATTTTGAAATGCAATCTGTTACAAGTTCGTTTTGAAAATAGACTATGCTCCATATCAATTTTTATTCCTTTAATAGGTATTTTGGAGTAACTTGTGTCAGAGCTATAACTAGCTTTGTACAAAAATTGAAACCAAAATGGGGCTAGCTTTACTTTGTTAATAACTGTACTTGGCATGCCACTTCATTGTTAAGAGCCAATTAAGTATTGTTAGGAAGATGCTACTGTCTGGATTTAACACCCATTAAATTGCAGTTGTCTGATTACTCATTTGTTAGCATTGCTGATTACTTAACCTTGTAGTATCTACGGAAGACATGTTTGTAAACAAAACTACAAAGATATATTAATGAGTACATACTTTTAACTTTATAAATAAATAGAGCAAAATAGAATAGGCAAAAATCTCTGTGACTTGATTCACATATTATGCGACATAATTGATGTGGGCTTAGACATTGCAACAAATTCAGCCAATTATGATTAGTTCAATAAATAAGCCAGATTTAGAGTTATATATGAACACAGATGTAAATGATAAAGCAATAATTACTGAAATTCATCTCATGATATATCTTGTACTCTATTTAGAAACTATTAAGGTTATGTTCATGTTACAGTTAACAGTGATTAATTCAACCCAATTCACCTGAAACACTGGACCATGAACTAAACAAATCATAAATTAAAATAAGACTCACACAACAGGCTAGACTAGAATATGGTTTTAATTTATTTAAAAAAACTATTACATATGCTAATGATTTATTTAATATATTAATTATTGCTTTTGAATAAATATATATTAGAATACTTGTGTACTATTACAACACATTGGAATTCAGTCCCAGGATACTAGCGCCCATCACTTGGTATAAAATGAAGTCAAGAAATCATTTGCCTGAATAGATGCTTCTAATTAATTTGCTTCACAAAATATTGAAATAATTTGCTTCTGGAATAGTTTTGCCTTGTAAAACTAATGTACTGTATCTGTATTCCTTGGAAATCTCCCATCCTAATATGAAGAAAGCCCAACTATGTTTAGCTTAAGTCCACCAGAAGAGAATTTTTCTTGTTCTTTTTTAGATTCTAGTTGCAAATGATAAAGCCTGCAAGATTCTTGGATATAGTACCCAGGAAATGATTGGGCGGAAATTATCTGACATGATTTCAAAATCCAACTGGGATATTGTGGAAGCACTGAAAGAAGGATATGCTGATCTTGAACAACATGGACCAGTAATTCCAGGAACAGTGGTGTGTGATTTCTTCAATTAAATATCTTAACAACCAAAATATGCTTATCAGTATATGAAATGCGATACTGATTTTTTTATTATTATTACCAGAGCATAAGTAGTCTAATTCAAGAGGACAAATATCTAATTGTGATTAATACTCATCTAGGCTCTTAAGAAATATATCATAGCCTCAGAATTAACTATACTAAATAATTGTTTTTAAATAATGTAGTCCTTTATGATAAAGAAGCTTTAATAGTTCATAAAAAAATCAAAACTTTTAAATACTTTTCTAATGTTGACAATTAATCAGACAAAATTGGTTTGTTCTGTTTTACTGCATTTCACTGAACATTAAATTCCCTAGTTATACTATAGCAGACCAAATTGCTTTTAAAGATAGTGATACCACGCTAGTTGAAAAGCTGGCAATTTTGTTGAGAATTTCACATACCAATAAAAATTCTGGTGTCACCTGAAGTACATATTTCTTGCATAACATTTCCACACTAATGGGAATTACTTTCTCTGACATGTATTATATGCAGTAAGAAATATAATAGAAATTGGAAATGTTTGCCTTATTTTTTGCCAACCAATATCCCTAAAATATTCAATCTTGTTCATCCTGCACAAATTTACTCAGAAATAAATTTCCCTGGATTCTATACATTTCTTTTTGACCTTTAAAGAAAGATCTAATCTGAAGGTTCCATATTGTTACTGCTTGTATTTGACTTAATTTAAATTATACTTGCTTCTGTGATAAATTTGAAGTGGGATAATATTACTGATTATGGTTTGTAGATTTGTAGTGAGAATTATTGAGAATCTATGTTTCTAACTTAAAACAGTTCTGCGGACCCCTGATGGACTGCAATGTTACAGGGAATCTGTGAAGGCTTGAAGAATTTTTATGATATAAATCTTAAGTCTTGGGGTCTGTGGCCATGATCCTTGGCCATAAAAGATATTTTTCGTTCCCTGTGGAACGAACTCCCCCCGGAGATCCGAACCATTGCGGACCTCCGGGCCTTCCGACATGCCCTAAAAACTCATTTATTCCAACAAGCCGGCCTGGCCTGACATTTCAGGGGGTTTTAAATTTTGAATTTGATGTTAAATTTTAATTTGCTGAATTTTAAATTTCAAGTTTTAATTGTCTAAATTTTATAACTTTATCAGCCTTAATTTAATTAATTTTAACTGGTTTTAAATTGTTTATATGTGTTTTTTACTTGGCTGTACACTTCCCCGAGTCCCTTGGGAGATGGGGCGGTATAGAAATCTTGATATTAAATTAAATTAAATTAAATTTAAAGGGGGCCTGGTGAAGAAAAGGTTGAGAATCATTAATTTAAAACATTAAAAAACTGCTATTCAAATATGTAAAATTTTGATAAAATTCCTTGCAGGATATATCTTAAATCATCTACAGAATATAAATATCATAAGCATCTGAAATCTTGAATAGTCATGGCAAAATTTTAAATACAAAATTAATTATGGTGCAGTCATCTGGAAAAAAAACTATTTTGATAAAACTTGCTAAAGTAATTTGCATATAATTCATGAAAATTCATATCTACAAATATGCATATATTCATTAACATTAAATATGGATGAAATATAGAAACACATTCTAAAAGATAGTGTTTAATGGCTTCCGGTCTAAACCTGCAATTTAGAAAGCTAACATGTATTTTATCACTAGGTAGATATCATTTCCCAAAATAATGAAAAAATCCCTGTCACGATATGGACAAGAAAAATTAAAGGCCATTGCAGTCAGTACTGTGTTGTTGTTTTGGAACCTGTGGAAAGACTCTCTGCTTCCGTTTCCTTCAAAAGTAATGTGAGTAAACCAACAAAATAATGGAATGGAAATTACAGAAACATGCTTGCTTCTTAACATGGATGTCAAACCTCACGTTAGCCAACTTTATCAAAGAAAATAAATAGGAATGTGCTTGCTTGTATTCTCTTATAATTGTAGACAAGAACCACTGTTCCTGAACTAATTCTTAAAATAAATTCTTTAAATGATTTGGTAGCTGTACAACTATCTTGATATTTGTTGATGTGAAGCAGTTGTAATAAATAGTCTATGATTCATGGAAGTAAATGAGACTTTTTTTCTTTAAATGTTATTGTTGCCCTCTTATAGAAAGGCATGATATAAATATTTTAAGTAAAATTAGTATAAAAATTAGAAATTAGCAGGATATAGAATCAGTGTGGAGGTTCATCTGTCCTAAAGTAGTTTTTCTAGACTCTTCCTTAAATCAACAGCCAACAATATTGTGTTTAATACTGATATAAAACCAGTGCTTTGGAACTGAATGCCTAGCATTTATAATACAAATTATGCTGAACTCTCATATTAAGGGAGAGATTACTTCTTGTGACCCCCTTTTTGCTCACCTTCATGGATATTCATCACCAGAAGATGTGGTTGGTCACTACATAAAAGATTTGATACCTTCTATCCAACTTCCTGCACCTGGGAAAAAAATTCCAAAGGTACCATTTAAGTTTATTACAAACAATTATTGCGATGAATGAATGATTTTTACATAAAATAATGTTTGGGGTTAACTCCAACTATATGATAGTAATTGGAAACCTTTACTCTTCATTTTCTAGTCTTTGTCAGTGAAAGTTTTAGTAGCTTAGATTTGCACTATTGTGTGATTATAGCTTTCTTCTTTCAGAACATAAAAATTCAGAGATCTGTCGGCCGATCAAGGGAAGGAACAACATTCCCTCTCAGCTTGAAACTCAAAGTAAATCCCCTTGTTGATGAAGTTATTTCAGTATCAGATGACCCTCCACCAGCTATGGACGTTGAAGCTTTGGAAAATAACACCTCTTTACCAATAGATTGTTGTTTCTGTGCTACCATCTGGGTGTTCACCACTATCAGCGGATTAGTAACCATTCAGGCAGATGGCACAATTTATGGAATTAACAATACGTTTTCCCTAATGCTATTTGGTTATGAGAAGAAAGAACTATTAGGCAAGGTAAAAAAAATCTTGTAATTCTCTACAGAAATTTTTTTATATAGTGTAATCTTTCCTAGAATGATGGCATCTATCAAAAATGTATTTAGTTTCAATTACCAGATTTCTAATCTTTCATATTATCCATTGTCTAATTCCATGCTGTTTGCAATTTCTACAAATTAGAATCCAATTCATTTGAGGGCCATCAAATTGGGGAAACTGGTTAGTGCTGCAAAATGTTGGGGATTTTGACAGGCCTTTAAAAGCAGAGCAGGGTTCCCAACCCCCAGGCCACTGACTGGTACTCATCCATGCCCTGTTAGAAACTGGAGATGAGCAGTAGGCGAGCAAGTGAAACTGAAGCCATCCCACCCCGTCAATAGAAAAATTATCCTCCACAAAACCGGTTGAGCGGTGGGCAAGTAAGCAAAACCACCACCCTGGTCCGTGAAAAAATTGTCTTCCACAAAACCAATCCTTGGTGCTAAAAACGTTGGAGACTGCTGACCTAGAGCAGTGCATTCTTGACCACCCAAATTTTTGATTACAATCATGGCTAGAGATGATGAGTCATAGGTACACAAGATCTGGCTGTTCAAGATTGGGAAAGACAGTTCTTGACCCCAGCATATCATTAATGAAATTACCAAAAAAAAATCTTTCATTTCAGTTAAAGGATGAGAAAACTTCACTTACAAGTTTTCAGCAACAAGTTGCATTTTACAGTGTCAGTCCCTATGTTCATCTTTTTAAAAATAAATAAATAAATGAATTTGTTTCTATTGCCACAGAATAAGACGAAAAGGATGAATTTTATAATTTCCCATTTTCTATTATAGAATATAACTTTCTTGATTCCTGGATTTTACAAGAACATGGATAAGACTGATTCTTCTTTGCAACTTCCACAATCTAGAGAAAGCTATGTGAATGCAGAAAACACGAATTCCTCTGAAGGAATTCAGAAGGATGGATGTGCTATTGACAAAGGTAAGTTTTATCCACAGATAATATTGTTCACTCAAAACAATATTGTTTTTAATAGGTTGTGTTCGGCATCTGATTTTATAATGGTGGGATGTTAACATACTGTATTCAGTACATAGCAATAATATTGGGATTTAAATTAGTCATGGCTAAATTCTATTGATTTCAGGGCATCTAATCTAATTTAATTTATAAATAAGGATTTAACCTCTTAGTTTTTATTTTATTTCTTGGAGGCAAATCCATTTATAAAAATATTTTTTTTCATATGGAGACTGATTTATAATTGCACCCTTGATATTGGGAATGTCATTTCTATTAGAATCAGAGAATAACTTTGGAGTATATAGTGCAAGGTGATTGTCAGTGAGCTCTAGGAGCATTAAAAGACAATTTTGAATAAAAATATAGGGTTCAGTAATACTATATTGATTACAAGTAGTCCTTGACTTACAACCATTCGTTTGGCGACCATTCAAAGTTACAATGCCACTGAAAAAAGTGACATACAATTGATGTCAATTGGCGGGTGGCTGTGATGTAGCATTCTGGGTTTTGGTTTGGCTTTGAGTTTGAAGTCTGGGTTTGTGTTCTTGGCATGTGTCAGTTTGTTTGGTTTTGGAGTCGGGGTGTGTGACAGCTGGCGATTCGGCCGTGGTCTGGTTTCTGGATGGTGGTTGTCTTTCGTTTATAAGGTGGGTTTGGGTTTTGGTTTGGTGACAGGGTTTGGTGGTGGTGTCTGTAGTTTTGGGTCTGATGTTGGTTTTCGTGGCTGGGACTCATTTGTTGGTGACGGCTAGTTTCCAGATGTCTGGTAGGCAGGAGGTATCGTCACATTTATTCATGTTATGGGGGTGTTTCTATTTCGATGGCTTCCCTGATTATTCTCTTGTTGAAGTGTTCAGTGTTGGGGATTAATTTGGTTCCATCAAAATTAATTTCGTGTCCTGTGGCTTTAAGGTGCTGGAAGAAGGAGGACATCACACCACAAAACTCAGGAAATCACACCACAAGAACTCAAAAAGTTACAATACAACAAACGACCCAGGAGATCACAGCACAAGACCCAGGATACCACAACAATAGAACTCATAAGGTCATCACACAGCCCATTTCCCAAGCCATCACAACATAGGAGGCTGATAGACAAGAGACCACAACACAACAAACAACCCAGGAGATTACAACTCAAGACCCAGGGTATCACAACAATAGAACTCACAAGGTCACCACACAATCCATTACCTAGGCCGTCACAACACAGGAGGCTGACAGACACAGCGAACACTTCAGCCACACATGATCTTACGAAAAAGCCAACCGATCTGTTAACATCAACTTCATCAACCAATCAAGAAATAACAACACAGCCAACCAGCCCAGCACACCAACCCCCCACCACCAGTATTTATAGAAAGACGGCAACTCTGATCACGCTTTGCTCATACTAGCACGAAGCAGAAAACTCCAGCCTGAGGATGGTGAGTGGGACCTCGCCGAAACGTCACCAAGATACTATCAATCTTACATGGGAAAAGACCCGAACACCTAGACCTACACACACACACACATTCAATCAAAAGCACACATCTGTAACTAGCTAATTATAATATACATATTTTGGGGATGCATCAGTGGTAGAGATGTAGATGTTCTATCTGCCAGTTTTGCAAGGTTATAATTGTACATGTTTAATTGTTCAAAAAATGGTATCTTCTGTATGGTATAAAAATGATATCAAGAGCCATGTAGCCACATTTCACGTGTAAAATAGCGTTAGAGCCTCTTGGGGCATATCTTGCTGAATGGATTGTTGCCCACACTGTTTTCTTCTGATGCAGTCTCCAGATCATTCTTTGTTGAAGACATGGATTTGCCAGATCTGAAGGAACAACAGGAATTAAGAAGGAATGGAGCTGAGCTCCCACCTAAAAAGGAAATCCAGCTGGAAAGTTTGGGAAATGTATCTTATGCTCTACTGTCTCCTGCGGTGATATCTTCATCCCTAATTTGGTAGGTTTCAAATGCACGAGTCTGTTTTACTGTTGCCACTGCTGGAAAAGTTATATTGTGGGATGGAAGAGTGGGAGATTTAGTCTCTTTAAATAATATAGATAATGAGTTTATTTACAGGAAGACTGTCTAGTAGCAATGGTTATTGTTCAATGGCTAAGTTGTGTTTGACTCTTAGTGACCCCCTGGACCACAGCATACCAGGCCCCTTTATCTTTCACTGTCTCCTGGACTTTGCCCAAATTCCTGTTCATTGTGTCGTTGACACTATCTAGCCATCTCATCTTCTGCCATCCCCTTCTTTTGCCTTCAATCATTCCCAACATCAGGGTCTTTTCCAATCAGTAGTGCAGTGGTTAGAATGCCGTATTGCAGGCTAATTCTGATGACTGCTGGTCTGCCAGCAGTTTGGCAGTTCGATTCTCACCAGCTCAAGGTTGACTCAGCCTTCCATCCTTCTGAGATCAGTAAAATGAAAACCAGATTGTTGGGTGCAATATGCTGACTCTGTAAACTTTAGAGAGGGCTGTAAAGCACCATCAAGCGGTATATAAGTGCTATTGCTATTCTCATTTGGTGGACAAAGTATTTGAGCTTCAGCTTCACTATCTGCCCTTCCAGGGAACAGTTAGGATTGATTTCCTTTACGATTGACTGATTTGATTTCCTTGCAGACCAAGGGACTCTCAAGAGTCTTCTCCAATACCACATTTTTCAACCTTCAGCCTTCCTTATGGTCCAACTCTCACAGCTATACATTACTACTGGGAAAATCATAGCTTTGTTGGCAAGGTGATGTCTCTGCTTTTAATATGCTGTCTAAGTTTGTCCTAGCTTTCCTCCTGAGGAGCAAGTATCTTTTAATTTCATGGTTGCAGTTAACCAGAAGCTCTTTAGTTTCTCTTCACTTTCTGCCATTAGAGTGACATTGTCTACATGTCTGAAGTTGTTGATATTTTTCCCACAATCTTAATTCCAGTTTATGATTAATCAATAATTTAAGCATTTTGTATGATGTATTCTGCATATAATTTAAATAAGCCATGTGACAATATACAGCCTTATCATACTCCTTTCCCTATTTTGACAACAATCTGGTGGAACAACAGTTCTAGTTCTAATTGTTCTTGACCGGCATAGAGATTCTTAGGAGACAGGTAGTTTGGTACTCCCATCTCTTTAAAAACTTGCTAAAGTTTGTTGTGATCCACACAATCAAAGGCTTTAGTGTAATCAATGAAGCAGAAGCAGATGTTTTCTGGAACTCTCTTGCTTTCTCCATAATCCAGAGAACGTTGGTATTTTGATCTCTAGTTTCTCTGCCTCTTCAAAACCCAGCTTGTATTTCTGGTAGGTCTCGGTCTACTACTGCTGAAGCCTAGCTTGTACAATCTTAAACATGACCTTGCGAGCGTGTGAAATGAGCGCAATTGTACGGTGGTTTGAACATTCTTTGGCATTGCCCTTCTTTGGGATTGGAATATAAGGTGACTTTCCCCCCCCCAATACTGTGGTGGTCATTGTTGAGTTTTCAAAATTTGCTGGCATATTGAATGCTCCACTTTATCTGAGATGTGATTTTTGCTAATTCTGTGTTGGTCAGATCTCCCAATTTGTGTCATCTCCAAATTTGATAATTTATCAATTCTATTTTCTAGACCATTAATTAAAGTTGAGTAATACAGTCCTAAAACAGATCTCCCTGAACAGCCATTGGTTCCTACTTTTGAATACAGTATTGAGCTATTAACACTGCCTTTCTTAGTATAGTTAGCCAAACTTACTATAGTGCCATACAAATTATTCTTTAATAGTTTGCAAAATCATTTCAAAATCTTTGCTGAAATCAAAATAGATTACATCTATAGCATTTTTCTTGTCACTAGAGAGACAAAATCTGTTTGACATGATCTCTTTTTTACAAAGTCAGGTTGGCTGTCAACAATCACAGCATTATTTTCAGTGTCATTATTTTATTTAATTGTGCTATATAAATATATCAGTAAAGATTGACAGTCATCCAGGAAGAATTGTTTGGAAGTTGAGTCGTGACAATCAGGCTTTTCTTTTTTGCTGTGAAATATTTCACTGCTTATCCAAGCAGCCTCTTCAATCTGTGCTATGTGAATAGTTTTATTAATGCAAATCCTTGCATTCTAAAGAAGGAATACAAATAAATTGTGAGTGGAGGACATGGTGAGAAAGTTAGTGGATTCTTCAATATAACAAAATACATCTTCTTTTTTGCAGTGGAAACCACATACCAAGCAATAATGTGCTAGCTACTAATGAAGCTATATCTTCTGAGAATCTATATTATGAAGATGGTACTGAAAAAGAGACTGGAAAATCTGCTATCCATCAGATGAATGAACTACATTCTCTGAAACAGAATCATTCAGAATCAACTGTATTAGATGATAGAAGTAAACTAAATAATTGTCTTTCCAAAAGTACTTATGACCTAATTCAGGAAGAAAATGACAATTTGAAGATAGATGATTCTACTTCACCACAAAATATTATGAAGTGCCAGCCTTCCACAATAAGAAGAGGAAGGAAACATTCTCTCCTGGGCAGTGAGACATTTGATAAAAATGTATTAAAAGCTGAATTACAACTTGAGGCAAATGAGCTTTGTGAAGCTGTGCATGAGTCATTTGGAACTCCAACACTGGATGAGCTAAAAGATGATATAGCATCTAACCCAAGGCAAAGCCATGAAGTCCCACCCAAAACTCTAATGAATAGAACCAACAGCTTAACATTTGAGAATAAATCCTTAGAAAGTTTAACTATTGATTCTTCAGTTTTTCTGCCTGCAAAAAAGAGCAATAGTCTTCCTATACATGGAGGATCATCAAAACTTTATGATGCCTCTATAATTATGGAAAGTGAGAATGTGGGTAGTAACCATTCTGTTTGCTGTGGACTGATGAACCTGGGGATTAATGAAGAGGTGAGAGCTGACTCATGTGCTGCTTTTGGACCAATAAAATTTTCATTCTTAGATGCGAAAGATCTTGTCCAGTCCCCGGATCAGACAAATAATGTTACAAGTGATCAGTTTGAGTTCCTGTTGAATGGTATCTCTCCATCAGCCGGTCAAAAGAAATTGTTTGTTAATAAGCCTTCTGAGTACTTTGACAGTGATTTGTCTATACTTTGTACTTCAGAATTTGAAAGTGCTATACCAACTTTAAGGGATGATCTAGAAATTAATTCACTAAAAAGTAATGTTGAGTCTCAAGAAGACTTCCTGATATTACAGCAGCAGCATATGGGACAAGTAACATCAACACCTGTAAAACTAGAAAAGGTGCTGTCTCCAACAACTGTTCCGAACACTGAAATACTAGAAGGCAGCTATACTGGTAACTGCTACCACCGAGATGGTTCTCGACTCAGTAAGTTGGAACCAATTGTTACTGCTCTCCCTCTGATCTTTAATAAACATTGTTTAGAAGGCTGCAGGAAATGGGAGTTTATTATGAAAGAGGTGGATATTGAATACCAAAGAAAATGTATGAACACACTAACTAAACTAAATGTTAATCTGATTTTGCTAATTTCGCTTAGTTGATAGTATTCCTTCCTTCCTTATAGACCAATCATAGCATATTCTCGAGCGCTATACCTAACCAGATACCACAACTGGATTAAGAACAATACATAGAAAGATATAATCTAAAATCTATAATCATAGCTAACAACAATTCAGCTATAGATTTTATTTTGTTGGTTGGAATAAAATAACATTATGTGCTAATGCATGTCAGGACTTTATATCTTTTTAAAAACAAAATCCTAGGGGAACAATCTAAATTTCTGGGGGGATGTTGGAGAAAGCTTTTGGAAGAATTTGCCTATTTGTCAACTCTTCCAACCTTGCCTTATTTTTTTATCAAACAAATTTATACTTATAATGTTTTGGGCTGGTTAGTTATTAAAGATCTTGACTCCCAGCATTGAACAAATCTCAAGGTGTTTTAAAAGTTAGCGTTTCCTATCAGGTAGTCTCCAATATGCATTGAGTGAGAATTTTGGCGAGTATTACTGTCCCAGCAACTCTAGAACATGCAATATTCAGAAAGGCTGACCAAAGTTATGTGTTTTGTCATGAATTATTTTAAAATTATATTGTTAAGTATGGATTTGAGCTGCTTAGAGGCCTAGCGGTAAAGACACTTGCTTCCTACTCAGAAAGCTGAGAGTTCAATCCTAAGCAGCGGCAGATTTTTGTCTCCTAAGGCACAAAAAATAATATCTGCTATGAAGTCCACGTAGGTGTCAGGAAAGGCATCTGGTCAGTAAACTCTCAGCTTCATCCAATTGCCCTGGATCATAAAATGGAGTTTTATTGTTAAGCATGAATTTCTTTAATAGAATTTCTTTAACAGTAAGTATATTGGTTTCTATTTAAAATTCCACAAGAAGTATTCCATTTTCCTCTAGTGAAAAAAAGACTAGTAATGTTTTTATTTCACTGTTCAATTAGTTCTTACATTATCCCATATCGGTTATGTTTATATATTTCTGAAAAGTTTAGCTGCAATATTAAAATCCACAATATAAGTAGGGGCTTCAGAATCTCACTCTCGGATAAGTGTTGTACTTGTTTTCTCTATCTCATTTTATGTGTTTTATCTGTTTTTATCTTGGTTAATAATTTTGCAGGCATACTCTTTGAAGTGAAACGTGTGGAATTGCACGATCCTGCTGCTCTTTTTTGTATTTGGGTTATGAGAGACCTTTTCCAAAGCCAGAAACAAGCAGCAGCAAAGACACAACTACTTCTTTCTAGCTTGGCCAGTTCCTGCCAAACATTAGATGAAATCTCAGCTGTTAATTTGGCAGAAGTAAGTCTATTGATTTCTATATAATCATAGACATTAGATATTGCAGTATTTCTTAGCATTACCCAGCCAGCCCTGTTTGCTGTGGAGTTCTGGGAGTTGAAATCCACACATCTTACAGGGGTCTTCAAACTTGGCAATTTTGTGACTTGTGGACTTCAACTCCCAGAATCCCTCAGCCAGCTTTGCTGGC
>JAEANM010018452.1:0-10373 GCA_017656035.1 Myanophis thanlyinensis | reverse complement strand
CAAAATGTGCACTCACAGAGTGAACTTTATTTACAATACACAATTTATAACCTATTGTATTTGCTTAGTTCAAGTGAAGATCATACTTTTTGCTTTAACAATGGTGGGATCTTAGGTAGTAGATATGTGAAGTGTGTCTCCACACTTAAGAGAGTTTGTATCAAAGACAGTATTGTATCTGAATCAACAATACTTTTCTTCAACTATCCAAAGGGAAAGCGGAAAACAAAAATGTTTCAAACGGTCACACTTATTTTTGGCATCCCATACTCCTTCAACACGATTAAAACCCAATTCAAGGTATGTATACTTTATCTACTTACTGTACAGGTTCTGACTCTTGAACATGCAAATGCCAATTTTTCTATATTAAATAAAGTTACCTTTTAAGATAAGATGTAAGGCTATGGTGAATCCACCAAGAACGCACATGAAAAATTAGCAGACCTACCTTTGAACCAGTTTGCCCATTAACAAATTTGAAGGCAAGTTATATGGAAAAGTCATCTAAGCTTGATGCACAGTCATTACTATGAATACAGTATACTATTAAAAATTTGAACCTATTACACTGTATGTAGTTTGTCAAACTACTAAAAATTGGGAGGAAGAAAGGGACTTACAGCACAGTCAAAATTTTTGGACTGACACCAGATTAAAGTTACGCACATTTTATAAACAAGATAACAGGGATTATGTTTACAAAGTAGATCCAACAAGCAATGAGGGATACTTACATTTAATTGAAAAATTCAATTCCTTAATGCAGCATGAAATCCAGAACCTGTTCCACAGCAGCAAGATGAACATAATATTCTGGAAGATTACTTTTATTACAAAAGGTTAAAACACCTTTTCCAAGTCATTTTATCATGATTAAGTTTCTTTTTAATCAACATTTGAGGGAGACACTTGAAAATCTGACATTCCAAGAATGCTGCTGCATTGAGTTGAATAAACTAGTCAATGTTTTTGTTACTGTTCTAAGGGCATATCCATTGAAAAACGGAGGTTTTGCAGTAATATTCTTGGGGTATTGAAACAAAAAAAAAAAATCCATAAATTGTCAATATTAATTTGCATCCAAAACAAAGAAACTGTAATTCATCCAGATTGCAGCAGAAATTGTAAAGGGATTTATTTTGAATTTCCTATATAGCTTGTAAATACAAGATTGCAAAGATATTAGAGACAAATTCTACTGTTTTCATTGTGTTTCACTTCAGGTACTGCACAAGTTAAAATGTAACAAGGATTTACATTCTGTCATCTGAAATTTCCCATCTCAGATTTTATTTTTAATTTGGTGGATAATTTCATTTTAATCGAGAGCTCCCATCAGGAACTTCTTCTCTGTATGGCTTCTAATTCTTCGATTAATTAGTGTGCATACAATTTTCATTCTCTATATCATTGTCATTCTCATTACTGTCTTCATCACTCTCTAATGGAATGCCTGTAGCGGCAGAAGCACCTTGTTTAGTTTCCCGATCAAGAGGGAAAAAACCAGTTCCACTGATTGTGTCCTGTCGCTGATAGAAGAGCACATAGGCTGCTTTGGACTGCAAAACAAAGGGAAAATGTTAATTATCAAAGTTAAACTCAACATTTTAATTACTTTAATTTTCAATTTTATTATAATAAAATATATTTAAATTAATGACAATACTATTCTATTACTTTCATGAATAACTAGGCTTTGCCTTTGGCAAATAGTTATACTGATACTGCATTTAATTCCTAGGGCTTTACTGATGATCAGATGTTTGCACATGGATAATACATGCAGAAATAGCTCATCATAAGGCATAAATGAAAATTGACCATGAGAGAGATGAATAAAAAAATTTAAGGGGAAGTATATCAGGAAAACAGGATTAGAGATGAGTTTTAATAGTTTGTTCAGCTAACCAGCTTTACCATTTTCTGTTGAAACAAACAACAGTCCTTAAAAAGATTATATTAAGAGTATATTGGAAATTTTTATATGATTGCCAATGAATTTTATCTATGCAAAACAATGTTGTCTCACTCTTATCTGACATTCAACTGCTATTTTATTTTGAATAAATATGCTACCCAACCAATCAAATTTGATCACACAGAACTAAGCAGGGCAGGGAGATGAAATTATTAAATTTGAGACAGTAGATAATCTTAAATACATTAGCACTATATATTGCTCACTGAAAAAAAGATTAAAAAATCTTGTTTGGGCATAAGCTAAAAGCAATTGAAAACTCTTCATAAATCTTCCAATTAAATTTTAAAATAACACTTGGGGAACGTCAAGTCCTAGCAAAGGATGATTTTTACATATTTGTTTTAAAACAGGCTAGCTATGGTGGAGTGGTGGAGCTAGCAGAGAAGCATTTAAAAGGCTGACCTTTTTGGAACATGTTACATGCAGTGCTACTGAGCCTTCCCATCAGTAACAAAAATTGTTTATTCTCAAATCTATTGTTACTCTAGGACAGTGATGGCAAGCCTTTTGGGCTTGGTATGTCAAAAATTTGAAAAATGCCTAACTTGACTCTTCTGGTGCATCACTGCAGCTCCCGCCAAAAGAGAAACAATTCTTTACATATTCATTAAAAAAAAACCCACAGTCCAATCTTGTGTATCCCCAGGAACTGCCACACACTGCTTATCTTCAGGCAGTGTTCTCTTTCATTTGAGGTAGCTCCAGGTTGCACAAGGCTTTTGCTCTTGAAGTGGCTTTGGAGAATGCTCTTCTATGGCTTCTGCAGCCTCCAAAAACCACAGAACAGCACAACCTGTTCTGTGATTTTCAGAAGCCCTCGAAGTAGTGCAAGAACATACCCCTTCATGAAATTCCCAGTGTGTCCAGAGGCTGCATGACAGCACACTTAATTTCCATGAGGATTTCAGTTTCCAAAAATTACGAATAGGGTGTTGGAGAATACTGGTACGTCACCCAAAATATTATGGCATGGCATGTTTGACGTATGGGCCATAGGTTTGCCATCACTGGGGACCTTACATTCAGGAATGAACTGAACTATTCAAGGTCTGTTTACAAATTTATTACTAACATTTCATAAAGAACAGAATCTAAAAATGGAATCTGTGTGCTACATTGCTTTCTGAAATACCTCCTAAGGTCCATACAATTATATTGGATGAAAAATATTTATCAACTAAAGGTACAAAGTATTTTCAGTGATATGCACAGGATAAGAAGCAAGGGTACTCTGGTTTTCTGGATGAAATTACAAGATTCACTTACAGCATTTATTAATGGTGCTTTGTGTTGACCTTTCCAGATTGGCTGCATGAACCACAATACAATACATAAAGTTTTATATTATTATAATGTGTTTTATAGCATGGTAAATATTACTTTTAATAGATTATATAAGCAAGTCAGTCTTGGATCTTGTTCCTATGCAATAATGCTATCTTTTTCTGGAAACTGATACTTGCCACAATTTGTTCTTCGGATGCAGTAGACACACTGCTATCATCAAAGTAGTACCACTTCCCATCATCTTTATTTTTTGCAAAAGCAGTATCTAGAATAAGAAAAATAACTTTACTCAAAATGCTAATAGCAGCCATAATAAAGATAAAATCATACTGATAAAATACATTACTTACAATGCCCTCCTCCCATGCCTCCATAATGATTTGACACTGCAATCAAATTATAGCGACAAGGTCCAGCATTTGGGTTAATTAGGAATTCGGACATATCCAAATCACTATTTTAAAGAAAAGATCAAATGAGATTAGTTTTCAAAAACTTTATATTAGTAATTATGATTTTCTTCAATAAAGTCAGTGAAGCCTTTGCTTTAGATTCTAATGCAAAGCAATAAACGAACAACACTAAAAATCTAGGAGTGAAGATTTTGTAAAAAAACAATAATTTATCAATAGATATGGTTTCTAAAAACATTTAGTGAGTCACACTTGTCCTGTAAAAGGTCAAGTTAAAATATTGAAGTTCACTTAGTGACAATCTCACCTTATGTAAACATAATGCTTATATGAGGAAAGAACATATATATTTGCTTTTTATTTCTTGAAGGAAACAGAATATAAATATACCAAATAAAGTGATCCTTTATTTGGCTCTTTGGGTGTGTGTGTGTGTGCGCGCGTGTGCGCACATACGCATATGCATTTATTCAGTCAGCTATTTCTATGCTGCTTTAATCAAGTTTAATTCATAAGCATGTTCAGATTTTGTTCAGAAGCATTTTTCAGGTAAGAAAGAATGGTTTCTTACTCTGATCTACCTCATAAAACTGACATATAATTAGAAATAAATGAATAATTCTATACAGATGTGTGTAGGATCAATTTTTTGTCTACATATGGAATTACATGGTGTGATTACTTAATGTAGGGAAATATATTCACATTTAATTAAAACACTGCAGATCAAGCAGTTTTTTGGATGAAAAAGGCAACAATACTATTCAAATGAAAGAACTAATTTTGTCTTCATAATAAATGAACTTATAGTATGTAAACTATGTTTCAAAAAAGCAAAAATTCCCTGGCATATCAATATAACATACCCAATGGCCTATGCCTTATCTTCTTCCTCTTACTTTAGAATTTTTTAAAAATCAGATATGTAGGTTCATTTTCAGGCAACTATAACCTAAAGTATTGTTAAGTTCCAAATGTAGCAATTATATTTCCATCATTTACTAAAATCACTATGTATATTCATCAGAATAATAAATATTATAGAATATATTGTTATACTGGTGTGGCCTTTTGCAGCTGGCATCAATGAAGCAGTGATGAGCAATCGAGGTAAATGGCCATGATCAGGACAAAAGAAAACAAGGCTATGGCCATTCAGCCTGAAAGCTTATCCCTAATTCATTATATATTATTATAAATACCTAATTATATTCTTGCAAACATGTAGAATAAATGTTTGTAAAAGTATACCAATGATATCAACAATAAACACAAAAGCTATCCATTATTGATATGGTTCTCACTTTATTGGGAAGTCAACCAACGTATCCAATTTATCTCTCATGTATCTGCTATAAGAAAAACGTTTTAGATGCACCACCAGTACTGGTGGTAGCGACCACAAATCTAGTTTCTTGGTAGCTTGCTGATGTTCTTTACAGTTTGGGCAATACCTAGAAAGATCAAAAAATTTTGTTAAAGACTTATTTTACAATTAAGTAAAGTGTGTGGCAAGAAAAATATGAAGATAAACCTTTCTTACTATGCTTAATTTACTAAATGCTTGTTACAAATTAAAATCTTAGAGATGTAATTTTTTGTTTTTCCTGAAAGTTGTGGAAATATACTATTAACCCTATTATGCAAATAATAAAAAAAACTAGTGTTCAAATACAGATCCTCTTTTTCCTTCTATTCTTTAAGCTTATCTACGAAAAAGGGGGACCCACGGGGCTTCACTACTGCTCTTGGGCAAGAGATGAAGGAGGGAGGGATCTGTCTCCCTAGCTTAATGCGAGATGCTTTCCACCCGCAATCCAGATGTGAGTGGCGGGGCTGGCAGAAGTAAGGAGGGCAGAAGCCAGGTTGCTTATATGAGCAGAAATAAATTGCCTGAGCCACAGGTGCTGAATGCTAGCCAGAAGTGCCAGATCCCAGGTTATGTTTATCTCACAAAATTTTGTGATTTTGCTTTCCAGAGATGCAATATGCTGGTATTATATGTTTCAGAACTTGCTTCTTTGTCATCTTTGCTGTCCAAGGAATGTATCTCCAAGTCTTTTCCAATACAACTCAAATGAGTTGATTTTCCTCCTGCCTAGTTTTTTCATTGTCTTATTCTGGCAACTGTAGCTAGCTGTGGGAAAAGAATAGTGTGCACTACAGATAGTCGGCCACGTATGTTCACAATCTGGACCAGAATGTCAAATGTTGAGTGGAGTGGTCATTAAGCAAGATATCACATGACTGGTTCAATGAACACAATCCTGGCATTCCCGATTACAGTTGCTAAACAATCTCATGGGTTGTTAAGCAAATAAAATCCCAGTGTGACGGTGCCTCAGGAGTGTGAGGGAGGCTGTGTGCAAGTTGTGAGGGTGCTGCAGTGTTATGTGAGTGCAGGAAGGCAGGGAAATAAGCCAGTCATTCCTGGAACAGCCCTGGGCTGACCCAGCAGTGCAACAAAAAGATGCTGTATCCTGGGAAGTGCCAAATGCCTAAGAAGTTCCCAGAATATGGTGTGAAGTAGCACCTCTCCCCCAATGAAAAGCAAAATGCCAGGGAAGCCCCAGCTGCCCAGCTCAGCCTTCCTCCAGGTCAGGAAGGAGAAGGCAGAAAGCAGGCAGGCTTCAGTGATGTGGCAGCCATTAATACAACTCCAATCTGACCTTTTCTCCATGCATGGAGATGGCGACTGAAATACTTCTGCCAACAATTTCCCTCATAGACAGTATAGCAGCATTTGTACCAACCTGTGCCAGTCCCCAATGTCAGAATGGGTTTTGCCCCAGCAGCATCAACCCTGATGATTGGGATCCTACTGAGGGGGGAGCAACCTGACATGGCAGTGGGAGGAAGGACATAAATAAGGGTAGATAGATAAGTGGGGAAGTTGCATTTGATTTTTTTAACATCAATTGTTACTTTGACATTTCAATTAATCAGAGTGGTCATGATCTTTCTGATAGTTAGGATGTGGCCAAATTTATCACTTTCTTCTTTAATCTTTTTTGATCAGATATTTCAGATATATCATCAGCATATCAAAATTGTTGATGTTTTTTCCTCCAATCGTTACTCTGATTTTTGATTCTTCAAGTTCCTCTTCCTCATGATCACTGCAGCATACAGGTTGAATAAAAAGTGAAATAATGCAACCTTGCCACCCTCCTTTCTGTATCTTGAACCATCTCCATATGAGGTTTGTACAATGGTTTCCTGATTTGTGTACAGCATCCACACCAACTTGAGCATGTGTGTTGGTACCCCCAAATCTTCCAGGGCTCTTCGCAGCTTTAATTATTGATACAATTAAAGGTTTTCTTGTAGTCAGTAAAACAGATTAGATGTTCTTTAAATACTGAGATTTTTTCCATTATCCAGCATAGACTTACAATATTTGCAAGTGCCACAACTTCTAAAGCCAACCTGAACATCTGTTAATCCGTTTTCAATGGTTGGCACCAGATACTGTATTATCTTAAGGGGAATCTTGCTAGCATGAGGGATAAGGGCAATTGTGCAGTAATTGGATAATTCCTATTCCAAAACAATATACATACTATCATCTCTGATAACATGATACTTTCATTTATAATTATAATCAGATTTGATATATAATTATTGTATATACACACATACCAAGAGACATATTATTTTGAATTTTATTGTGAGAAAAACAGTGATAGCCTCATATATAAATATAAATTACTGTCATTGTGGGACGACCAGATAACCCATTTGAAGAACCCACAACAAGAGGCAGATATATGCATACATCTATGTGAATAAATATCTGTCATTTATTCCCATAAATTAAAATGTAATATTTGGAGCCACTCAAGTTTACAAATAAAATTTCCTGTATTAGTGTACAGGTACATCGGCATGGGATTCATAGGATAAGCATATGTTGAAATTTTTGGAACCTGTCTACAAGTTACTGCAATAAATAGTCCTCTCTTTGAATTAATTTATTACTGCCAATACGTTAATTTCTAGTTTGGTAGAATTATAAATCTGGGATTTTGTTACTATTTTTTCTACAAAAGTTAAGAAAAAAGAAAAAAAAGAAAAGTTATCTACAGTACTACGTAACAATTACTTTTCAGTAAATACAGGTCTGGTTAAATAACTATAACTCTTGCAGCTTAGAAAAAAGGTGACTCTTTAAGAAGCTATTGACACATACTGTAAACATATCTACGCCATATCTGACTCTACTCTTTGGAAAAAAACACCATGCACACTATTCTACAACATATATACTAAGCTTAGAAACTATTAGTAAACTATCAGAACAGTGAAAAGTAAATTCCATAATGTGAGAAATCATTTCAGTATAGAAACTTACCATGGATCTTCAGCACCCAACTTTTCCTTAGTTGTAAATAACTCAATGCAATCTTTTAACTTCACAAATGGTTTTTTTGGAGGTCTATATTCCACACTTTCATGTTTTTCAAAATCCTAAAGAGAAGTATTTCTTCAGTTAAAAGAACAAATGAAACAAAATTCATTTTAGTGATTTTTGTCTTTCTTTTAAAAAAGGGCTATATGTTTACTAATATGGAAACATTTGCCAAATTGGAAAGTAGAATTCAGTAGTTTTAATCTATTTGGAAGTCTTTGGGGGGAAAAAAAGCTATTATACATGAGTGAATGTGTTATTTTGCCATGTTCCAGTTTCATCTAATTTTGGGGAGGGAAATTTGGATAAGTTATGAAATGGGATTAATTGAATGTTTACCTCAATTCATTTTATACCATTTATTCAGGAAGGGCAGTTTATCATGACGCAAAGCATTCAGATGGATTTTTTTTATGTTAAACCCAAGTCTAATCAAGCAGACTTTCATTTGTGCCTCAGGTGATCTCTTCTACATCTTGGCCCATTTCTATTTTGGCCCATGGAAAATGAATCTGATATGAAAACAGCAATTATTCTATTGGTAAACTGTTTGATAAAACACTTCATTTTTTAAAATTTGGCAGTCATAATGTCCTTCCTTCCAGAATGTATCCAATTTTTAAAATAAAGTAGTTTTCTTCCATGATAAACTGACTACACATAATTTGGAAAGATCAAATGGATTATTCTAATTTACCACTTTCAAAGTGGCAAATATTTAAGTAGTGTAACAACTTTTTTCTCTTTATTAAATATCATGTACCTCAGCAGCATTTTCATCAAAGTATCTCTTCTTGAATTCAGGATCCCAATCCAAAGCTAAGAAAGATCTTTCTAAAAGGAAAAAGATAATACAAGAATTTGAAATTATGCATTGATTTCAATTAAGGAAAGATTACACTTCCAATTACTAATCATATAATACTAAATTACAACTTTAGAAAATAATAACCATATCTATTTAATTTCCACTTTTAAATATATGAACTTTATTTTGCATGGAAATCAACTACCAAAAGTTATAATTTTATATTAAAAAGTGCCCAAATAAGGGGTACATGGTAAGATTTTTTTTTTTGAATACACATATATAAAACATAGCATCTTTTTCAGTTGAAAAAAAATACAGATGGGTCTTAGAGGACAAATAAGGCAAGTGTCATGTCCCCATCAGAGCCTGAATCTGCAGAGAAGATGAGCTGGAGTTTGAGACTGAGGGGGGGGGCTTCGTTGGCTTTGGAGGACTGTGGGGAGGAGGCAGGCCAGAGCCCCTCAGGAGTGGGATGGCTTGCTAGCAGGGAGGAACAGGGCCAGGATGATCAACAGAGAGCAGGCAGTGGAAATGAGAAGCGAAGGAGTTCAGGTGATGAGCAAGAACCGCTCCCTCCTGATCCTGGAGAGTGGAGAGGAGGTGGGAACAGCGCAGACCAACTCGACAATTCAGGAGGAGAGCACACCACCCCTCTTCATAAGGCACAACTGGAGATTGCTGTGGGGAAGAGGGTTTTTTGGGAACAAATGCTAAATTCATGGAGTTTTGTGTGCCATTCCGACGTTTGGAGTTTTTGGGACTTCTTGCTTTATTTCTTGCTTCCTGGATTAATTGCCTTGTTCTTTTGCTTCCTGGACTCATTGACTTATTCCCTTGCACCACTGGATTTCTTACTTTGCAACCATTGTGCTCACAGCACTTTGCTGGACCACTTGTAGCCAGAGAGGTGTGTGTGTGTGATCACTTTGCTCTAGGATTTGCCATAACGGGAACGTTTGAGGGAAAGTTGGAGCAATAAACGGGTGATTTCAACTACCAACACTACTGTGTTGCCTCTGTGCCTTGCTCTGGGTCATCACAGCAAGATTGGTGTGCCTTGCTCCTCTTTCTCCACTCTCCAACCTATTTGTTGATATTTTGAGTAACTTTATTTCTCTACCTTCCCCACCAGTGTGCTTATGTTTTTCCCACTTATCTCACCACATCATAAATAATCTGCTTGGAATATATGTTTCAATCCAGATATGGATCATCTGGAATGGGCTGTTCTATGCTCTATGCATATTGTGAGGAAGGTTGCAAAGGCTTGATGACAACTACAGAGAAATCGAGAAGCGGCAGTCTTGGGCACAGAACATCATGGTTATCTTGTGGTGGGACTTGGACAGTGGAACTATAAGAATCCTTTTATTTCTGGACCACTCAGTAACTTCAGAGTAGAGTAGAGTAGAGTAGAGTAGAGTAGAGTAGAGTAGAGTAGAGTAGAGTAGAGTAGAGTAGAGTAGA
>JAEANM010018451.1:0-12637 GCA_017656035.1 Myanophis thanlyinensis | reverse complement strand
ATCTGAACCCTAGAACCCCACTTCACACAAAGGGATTCACATCCGGATATCTGCAAAACAGTGATTTCCCTAGGACAGAGGTGTCCCTCGTTAATAACAACCGCAACCCCACCACCCTTTCCCTGAGCCCTCGGCTGATGAAAAACTCGAAACCCAGGTGGGCACAATTCAACCAGAGGGACACCCACCTCCTGGCCCACCCAGGTCTTGGTAATACCTGCCAGGTCAGCTACCCCTTCTTGGATCAATTTGTGAATTGGGGGGCCTTGTTTACAATGGACCTGGCATTACACAACATCAGCCGAAGGCCTCAGGACCGAGGACACAAACTACTCTGGGAATGAGAAGTAATTTGTAACCAATGGAGGCATGCTCCCCGAACCTGATATGGCCCCCTATACCTGCCATAGTTGCCCCTCCCGCAGACCATGCTAATAAATTGCACCTCATCCCTGGGATCCCGAACCACCCCGACGTGTCCAACCCTTGGCCTGGCTTCAATGTCGGACGGGAGAGCCCCCAACCCCCGTCCAGACAACCCCCTCCCTAACCCTGGTAAAAAATTACTAAAAAATGGCCCAATGAATGGGCCCCAAAAGGGATATGAATAACAGGTTCATAGTTCCTAGAGTGTCTGCGCCAGTGAGAATATTATTTAGTCCGGTCGGCCGCGTCGTGGTGGTATCGCCACCATTGAAGGTTATGAGGGCTAGGCCGGCACCCAGTTATCAGAAAAGAGTCACAAGTTGTGCCAGTTGAACCCGACCTCTCTCGGCCAAGGACACAAACCGGCCAGGGACCAGGTGGACAAGGCCGCTGAAAATGCCAGGGCCGGATGGATGTAGCCGTTGAAGGGGGAGGTCCGAGCCACTGCCAGGGGCCAGATGAACAAGGCCGCTGAGGATACCGGGGTCAGGTGGATGTAACCAATGAAGGAGGGGATCTGGACCACTGCCAAGGACCAGGTGGACGAGGCCGCTGAGGACGTTGAGGCCAGGTAGGTGTAATCATCGAGGGGAGGGTGTCTGGGCCACCTCCAGCCAGGCCGCTGACTGGGCCACTGCCCCTCCCCCCCAGCTCACCCGGCTTGTCTCTGCTGCTACTGCTGCCGTCCCAATCGCCGACCCCCGGCCAGGGAGACAAACTGGCCAGGGACCAGGTGGATAAGGCTCTGAGGATGCCAGGACCAAAGCCGGGTGGATATCATCGTCAAGGGGGGGGGGCTCGAACCAATGCCAGCCAGGCCGCTGACCAGGCCATTGCCCCCCCAGCTCACCTGGTTCGCCTCCTCCCAATTCGTTTCTCACCGCTGCCTCCGTCGCCCGGGCCGTCTTCACTTGCATTCTAATGTACCCATTAGTCCATTGGTAAAGATTATCTAATGTCATATTTTTTTAAAATCCAACTTTCTCTTCCCCTCCCCTTTATTCCAGTTCAGGGAACAAAAGAATGTATGTTCTTTCCCATTTATTGCATATCCACACAACTAAATGAGATTGTGCAGGAAACCATTTTTTGTTGTCTTCGTATCTGAAATCAGCTTTTTAAAAGAAGCAAATTGTATTTCTACATTTATCTGTATTTTTCCTTTCTGAGTGATTTCACTGAAATATAAGAACTTTAGATGATTGTATATGTTTCCTTTTATTTGGGAAATTCAAATATTCATTACTAGTGTCTCACATCTGTTGTCAAATATGAGGTTGATTTGTTTTATATAAATGTTTTTTTTCTTCCATGCTGAAATCATAGTACAGAAAACATCAATTTCCTGTAACCATGTACAACAATTAAAATATTGTCTAGCTTAAGAAGGCAAATGCCCAGATATCTGAATATATATATGATGCAATAGTGAAAAGAAAGCAAGGTTTCTGTATATTTAGGAATAACCTTCTCAGTTAAAAAGGAAAAATCTCTTCTGAACTCTCTGATTTCTTTCTGATATTAATAATCTTCTTCTCAAGGAAAAAGTATTCATTCATAGTCATCAAAGATGGAGCTGACAGAAAAGACTTAACTCTACCTTTCCTAGTTAGAAGGCAAGGTTTAAAATAAGAAGGAAACCAGCTCCATTCAGACTGTGATTTTCCACCTTAGTGGAAGTGAGTGATGAAGTGTCATCTCAGTTTCTGAAGGGCTTGGATTTCCTACCTCAAAGCCCAATTCTATACCTGGACATAGGCTGGCTGAATTCATCCTTTTAAACTAGCATTTGTTTGAATCTATTCTATTGACTTCCACATTCTATAAAGCTCTTAGTTGTTCTTGTGAAATTAATGTATCTGTAGTAAAGAGTCACCTTGTGATGAGATGGATGGCAAAACAAATTTAATAAATAAAAATACAGTAATATTAATATCTAAGGTGTTTTCTGTATTTTGATCAAAAACTTCACACATGGTTAATGGGATTGAAGTAAGACACAACTTCATCTGTGTGTGAATATGCAAGAAGGAAAGGAATTCTTTCTAGATCCGAACATCACCATAGCAACAGGGCTTTGGTAAATGCAATGAGATTTTTAATTTTTTTTGTTAGAATAGTTCATTATCTGCTGCATGAAAGTAAATATTCATACATCAGCATTTATTACAATGACTTATTAATAGAAGATTACATGTCAGTTCAAAGCTTGACCTATGTTATTCTGCATCCACTTTTGAATCCATTTTTATTTAGGACTTTAAAATATTTTTATAAGACTACAACATGGAACCAGGGTCTTTGTAGTCATAGATGAATTTTATCTTTTTTTTTTCATATTAACTTATAATGATTAAGAAACACTGATGAACACTTGCATTCTAATGTACCCATTAGTCCATTGGTAAAGATTTTATAGTTTTAGATTAGAATCAGAAAAATTCCACAGTTTTTAAATTAGAGCATTTCTCACTTATTTCCAATGTTTAATTATATCTCTTTAAAAAGATTATTGGATGCTGTTGTGTTTGTATCTCATTGTATCCCTTTATAGTTTTAGAAAAACATTATTTGTAGATGATAGTTTCTTGATTAGGATATTTTTATCCATCAATAGACACTCAGAGATAAATCACATTTACATACCATTCAAAAGAAGCAATAAAAAAGTTAAAAGGAAACAAAAAGGCCAGAATGGATCCTCTCCAACAGATAACTAGCAATTAATACAAGATAAACAAAATAAATTGCTCAAGGATCTGTCATGGAAAAACCACAACTCCATCAACACTGGTAGGGCAAAGCTGCTGGATAGGAGCAAACCCCATAATTAGTAGTACTGATAATGTTACCTAGTTGGGTAATGAAACATCTGCAAACAAATATCCAAGTTGAGAGAGCACTTAAAGTTCCATAGTTGGAATGTACATATTGGAATTATTCAGAATTTTATATAGAACTAGGCAACACATGCTCCACTGGGTCATTGTTTCAGAGATATTTCTTTAACCAGAGAAACAGAATCATTGTTGGGCAAAAAAGACCTCATATGATCATAAGGTTGTTGGAGCAGCTGGAATTCCAAGGACAGGTCACAACTACCTTCATTTCATTCAATTCATTCATTCACCTACCCCATATGTACCATAAATTAAAATAATAATGAATTTTTCATTCTTGAAATATGTGTTTAAATATATTTGTATATTAAGCAAAAAGATACATATAGTTTTGTTTATTTTTGTGTAATTGGTACAATGCAGTTTTTCTTAATAATTTGCTCATTTGAACTGGACTTGTTTGCTGTGTTTACAACATATCAGTAATTAACTGATCAGAAAGACATTAGCAACTAGTTCCTGTAATACTAAAGGATACATGTCACAAGCTCTGCATTTTTGTACTTACATGTGTTACATGTAAGTATGTTAAAGACAGGATTATACTGAGGCTCATGTTTTATTACTTCTTCCCCTTTGCCCACTCATGAATACCCCAAACTGATTTTCTACACACACACTTTTTCTTAGTGGAGCTAATTATTCACCAAGGACTTGTGAAATTCTATGCAAATGAAAGAAAACATAAAAAGGACAAAATGTCTGAATAATAAAAAGTTGCTGTGAGCAAATGTGAATAAGATTTTAAATGGGAACAAGCTGCTGGCTATGGTATACAACTGAACGAATGACTGCAATAGACAGCTCAAAGGAATAATTTAATAGGAAGTTAAGAGTCAAGCCAGAGGTGAAATTCAGCAGGTTCTAGCAGGTTTGCTAGAACCGATAGTAAATTTTCTAAGCATTTCAGAGAACTGGTTGTTAGAAGCAATCTCCTTTCATTTTTCCACTTTACAGAGTTAATCCTGTAAGGAAGTCAGGAAAAAAAACATTCTTGTGTTGTTTCTAGCTTAATCTTTATTGCCCTGCTTACAGAAACTGCCCACCCAGTCACAAGACCTCCTCCCAGCCATGCCCACCAAACCACATCCATGGAACTGGTAGCTAAAAAAAATTGAATTCCAGTCAAGCATTCAGAAAAAAACTAAAAATACTCAGGGATTCCAAATTATTGTTAGATCAAGATAGTGCAAATGCACAACAGGTACAATATAGTACCTATATTTCAGCTGAAAGGCTGGCATTCAGAAATAAAGTCACATTAGCAAAT
The DNA here is from genome assembly GCA_017656035.1 of Myanophis thanlyinensis. Lineage (NCBI taxonomy): Eukaryota > Metazoa > Chordata > Lepidosauria > Squamata > Homalopsidae > Myanophis > Myanophis thanlyinensis. The sequence continues at coordinate 8,041 of JAEANM010018451.1, read as the reverse complement.
TACTGTTGTAGGCAAGAATTGATGTAATAGTTCAGAAAACAATAGTTACTGGGAAGCAAAGTAGGGATGAGAATTGCATCACAGTTCAATATGTATACAGTTGTATACAGTTCAATTGTATACAGTTCAATACTTTGCAGTATAGGATAGGGTAAAGGTGTTTAAATATAAAAATGGGCAAAAGGATGCTATACTTTCCATCCTGAAAATATTTGCAATTTTTCACTAGTTGAATAAAATTTCTCTTTCAGGAGAGGAGAAGGTATGTTTGGAACAAAAGATATAGATGGAAAAGTCTGGCATCCTTTATTGTTCATTCAGTATAACTCATGATATAGTGATCCTGCTTTCTTTCTTGTCCCTTTGCTCTTTGCACAGAAAGAATGAAGAAAAGCTTCTTTCCACAGGCAATACGGTCACTAAATCAGACACCACCAGAACACCAAGGATCATAACAATTGTTTACATATATATGAAGTAACCACCTACCCAATTACCTCCTTTCTTACCAACTACCTCCTTTCTTCAACTTATTCCCAACCTATTCCTACCCTCCCATTCTGCCCTAACTTACCTGTGGTCGTGAATAGCTACGTAAGCATTTCACTGCATATTGTACCATGTATGATTGTGCATGTGACAAATAAAATTTGAATTTGAATTTTTTAAAATGATCTATCCTACTTCAAACCAGCCATGTCTGACAGGAATGCAGTTAAACCAGCAGTCTGAATTCCCTATTAGCTATGACTGAGCTAAATTGCAGATTGAATTCCAAGGTAAGGTACCCTCAGCAAAGACTATAATGTCAATATAACTAGACTGCAGTTTTGAAACTGTTAAAGAAATATTTGTGACAGCCAGCTTTCTATGACAATATATTTAGAAATGTGTAACATTGTCTACTTTACATCATATTGTTGTAAGAGTTTTCTCAGTGCAAGAATCAGTTGCACATTGATGACAGCTTAGCAGTATATGTTTGAACACTTCCAGAGAAGGAAACACAGTGTACTGTTCTACATATTTAGTTCTAAATTCATAACCACAACATGAAAACAATGTTCTGATAGCCAGGAACATTTTCTAACATTCATTTGAAACGTACCTTCCTAAAACTCAAAGATTCTTGACTCTGAAAATGATTAATGAACTTGCATGAAGATATCTAAAGTTAAAGTTATGGTTGAAGAAATCAATATGCCATTTACTTTTAATAGTATAATTAAAGGCTGTATATTGCTGAGTTCTCCAGAGTAGCAGTACTTTAACTGGACCCTCGAACCTGCCCAAAGTTTCTTTTCAAGATTAAGCATACCTTGAATTTTTCCTCATAGGATCTAGTTTCAAATCACTGATCAACCTTGTGATATTTTGTTTCCATTCTACAATGCAGGTTCCAATGGAACATAAAAGGTGGAATCTTACTAATATAAAATATTAATGCAATTATTAATTACCATAAAACTTCTGTTAAGGCAGTCTTAAATTACAGTTCATTTTTGCAGTCATCTCATTTCTGGTTCTCATTTCTGGTTCATAGTCAGCTTGTGATCTTGTTAAGTGTTATTCATATGTTGCCACAACTGAGGGCTGACCTTGGAAATTAAGGATGGGCTGCCTGGTTAGTAATCACATATGAAACAACTGAGGAATTTTTGGCCTGTTGGCTAGAACTTCATAGAAGATGCAAAGGTACTTTTGAGATAATGCCAATAAAACTTTATGAAAGTCATAAGGAGTCAAGGTTGGCTTGAGGATATCTTTAACTTTATTGCTAAATCATGTCATTCCATTCTGCATTTACACATGTAATTTCTCTTTTCTAACTGAAAAATCTTACATTTTCTTATGTGCAATTTCATATGGTTATTTTTAGCCTGATCTTCTATTCTCTGAAAATAATCTTGCTATTAATTTTTATCTTTTAGTGTGACAACTATTTCACACATTTTTGTATTTTGCTAAAGTGTTGCCTCCAAGTGAAAAATGTCAAAATAAAAATATAAAAAATACTGGATTTTATGGTACCTGACTTGATAAAGAATGAATGATGAATATTTTTAGATTACATTTTTTTAGCCAGCTACATATTTACTTAATTATTCATGATATCTAGCCTACAGATAGCTAGCTCACTGATGATAATCTCATAGGTAATTTGTCAGATCCATTGCTGAAATAAGTGTGTATATATTATTTTTATTGCATTCCCATAGCCAATCAAATGAGATATGTTTATTTTGGCAAGGCTTGTTCTTGACAATTTAATGCAGATATCCAGTAATCATTGCATTGTTTTGAATCTGCTTACTCATTTATTGATCTGGAAAGTTTCCAGGTATTGAAAATCTGATTAACTTGTAGTTTGTCTCCCCTCCCTCCCCTCCCCTTCTCTCTATTCTGCTCTCCCCCTCTCCTCCCTCCCCTTCCCCTCCCCCCTTTAACACAAACAATACCTTTGTCTGGAGCTTCACCAGTTGTCCAATGTTCAGCCAGATCTATCAGCAAGTTCATTCAGTACTTAGGAAGTGAATCATATTATCCTGGAAAAATGAATTCATTCAAACTTAGAATGTACATATACATAATGATTCTGTCAGACTCAACTTGTAATTTTGCCTCTTCCATCTGCTCTTCTCAATCATCTGGTGGTACAATACTCTCTCCCCACCCCTTGTTGCGAAAACTATATTGAAATAGAGTAGCTAAACTATTTCTTTTTACCTTTCTTCCTTTTATTTTAAATTTATCAGAACAAATTTTGTGTTAACTTATTCTGAATTTTATTATTTATAATTTTTGTGCCACCCTCAATAAGGTGAATCTGGGTGGCTTAAAAATATTAGCCTTTCTTATATAATTTATAGAATTCTAGGTTATCAACGAAAGGCAATTTCATGGTTAAGTGATTAAGATATAAGGCTAGAAATATGGGACACCATAATTCTAGTCCTGTGTTAGGCATGAAGATAATTGGATCACCTTGAACCAATCATTCTTAGCTTAGGAAGCAGCAATGGCAAATATCTTGTAGTAATCCTTGCCCCTTGTTAGCCAATATTCATCTTAGTTTTTCACTGACTGATTTAATATGCTTCTTATACCCTTGCTTTTACAATGTAAAAGGCTTTATCTGAGGTCCTTAGTCCAAGCTTTGATATCCAGCCATTCAAATATTCATTTAAAGTTCTCTTTAAGAAGCTTGGAAAACTCTTCTTAATAATACTCTTTCTAGTCTTTATGAAGTATATGTCGTATAGTTTATCAACCAGAAGGTACAGATCATAGTCACAAAACCAAAATCTTTCACATACCATGTGTATATTTTATTTATTTAATTAAACTTATTAGTTCAGTGGTGTAGCCTAAAGATGGAGCTCTTGCCTCACAATCATGAAGCTGTGAGTTCAATCTTGGGTAGTGGCAGATTTTTTTCCACAGAGAAAATATCTGCTGTGAGCTTCACATAGACATCAGGAAGGGAGTCCAGACAGTAAATGCTCAGCTCCATTCAGTTCCTTTGACTCCACCCCAATACAAGGGATTACAGGGTTGCTAAAAAAAAGAAAAGAAAAATTAATTAGCTGCCTAGCTTTAATGCATACAAAATTAGAGAAAACATAAAAATAGCTAAAAGTGTCAAAACAAATGGACAGCTGTTATAGTCTGCTATTTGCCTGCAATATTTTTCTATTTTTTCTTAGTTCCTCTATGATGTGAAAAGATGAGTGAGACCACAGCAGAATTTTTAGCTTCTTCCCCATAGATTCAGAGTCTGAAGGAATATATAATGTGCCTCAGGATGGATAAGCAAGAAGATAAAACTATGAATAGATCTGATGAGATTAACATTTATTAACTTTAATCATGAACTTTAATGGTAATATATCTTTGATTGCCATAATAATATGATTGAGGGAATATTCTTCTTTATCGTTGCACAGGGTACATAATTATTGATCTGTTAGCCTGCTCAACAACCTGTGTTCAGCATATCAATTGTAAAATTTTGTTTCTAACAGGTATATAGTATATATATTGCCAGATAAGAACTAAATAAGAAAATTTCATGTTTTGACACTTTTTGTTACATAATTTTCATTTTATTTTATTTTTTGAACAAACAAACCTATAATTATCTGTTTTTCATTTATTTTGTAATAGATGCCCCAGCTACCATGTTGGTGTGGTATATCACAGATTTCAGAAAGGAATTTCTTTTTGATTTTCTTTTCAGAAAGACTTTTATTTTGCTTCCTCATCTCTCTTTGTTTTGCATGTCTTCTAGGTCAGCTCTTTTGCTGTCCACTCTCAGCCAGTCTATTGAATTTATACTAGCTCACAAATTCATTTATGAAATACTCAAAACTTCTCACCCATACACATACTCTATTGGTCAATTTATAATAACAATGAAATCAGTTTTCCTTGTTGATAGTGATGATCTTTCAACATTTAAGCTCTCTTGCAGCTCTCTCTTAACTTGCCTTTGCAGCCCCTGACCTTAAGTTTATGGAATGTAGGTATATATCCAAGGAACAGTTTTCTGAATAGTTTATAAACATTTAATAATTACTTAGATAGTATCAAAAGTTCCTACACACTTTTGTCTTTTTAAAAATGTTGCTCTTAAAGTATGTTTTAATAAAGGAAAGATTACTAAATATATTTATGCGTGGAACAGCTGAAACTCTGTATGTGTAAAAACAGCATCTAATTTAGACCTTTATTTTGCAAGTTTTTTCAAACTGCTACCTAAAATGAGATCTGTCTTGGATATTTTAGAAGAATAGTTGCAGGGACTGAATTTGCCAGATGTTAGTTCAGAATATACCATTTAATATTCTATAATTACAACCTTCAGTTCAAGATGACAGCATTAAGTTTATTTCAGTTTTACTAATGCTTCAAAAAGTAGGCAAACTAGAAACAATCACACAACGTGAAACTTGGTAAGGCTTATTGCTACTTTAGTTTAAGAGTTAATATTCTTGCTTTGCCTGTAGTAGTTATTTCAGGCAAAGTTTTGGCTAGAAAGATCTGTACAGGCAGAAATGAAAGTGTCACTTTTATCCCATAGAGATGTTCTGGATGAAATTATTCCTAACGTGTGCACAGATGAATTCACAGACAAAGACCTTTCCAGGAACAAATGAATATTTCTTACCAAATTATCTAAGATCTTCTTTCTTGTACTATGATATGAAAATAATGCTTATAAACAATTTTATTTAAAAATTTTAGGGTCTGCTTCTAGCTTTTTCTGCAACTGAAAACAAGCAGGACCAGGACTAGTTAGTACTTGAATGAAGGACAAGCAGAGAAGACCAGGACTGTAGGCTAGATTGAGAAGAAGGCAGAGATGAAATTCAGCAGGTTCTAGCAGGTTCATTAGAACCAGTAGTAAATTTTCTAAGAAGTTCGGAGAACCAGTTGTTAGAAGAAATCTCCTTTTGTTTTTTTCCACTTTACAGGGTTAATCCTGTAAGGAAGGCAGGAAAAAACATTCCGGTGTTGTTTCTAGCCTAATCTTTATTGCCCAGCTTATAGAAACTGCCTACCCAGTCACATGACCTCCCCAGTCACACCCACCAAACCACACCCACAGAACCGGTAGTAAAAATATTTGAATTCCACCACTGGAAGAAGGCAATGGAAAAGCACTTTGATAATGTTGCTAAGAAAACTATATGAGTGTGTCCACGGAATTGCCAAGATTCTTTTTATGTTTATTGCATATTGTCTAAAATGATGAGAATTATTGGAGGATATCAGGTTTGTAAAAGAAGGTTGAGAGACCTTTGTTATTTTACCTTGTTCTTGCTCTGTCAGCTTAACATATCAAGAATGTAGGTACATGTCCCAGGATAATGTTGCAGGATCAAATCTGGGTCATCAGGACTAGAAGTTTAGTCTTCCGAGCTTTCAAACTCATGCTGGAGCCCATCCTCAGGGAACTTGGGTCTTACCAGAATATGACACATCATGCTATACAATAGGTGTATATTTTGCTAAAGTTGGAGTATGATGTGAAATGTCTTAGAATAGATTTCCATTTTCCTGGACCAGAATGGATGTGTTTGAGTTTGATTGTCAATTTCCATAAAGTTCCTTTCCTAATCAATTTCTCTGGACCTTCTGAAAAAAATCAAATCTCATTTTAGTCAGAGTTTTATCTGAATACAAATCATATCCATGGGAGTATTCTGAATGCATTTTAAGAAATACACATAGCTGGGCTAAAATCCCTTTCTGCCACATATATTCATACTGAATTTATAGAGGGTTGAAAAGAAATATAACACAATATACAATATATAAAGTTCAGATGACAAAACTTCTGAAAATTATAATGCTGAGTGAATTACAAACTTGCTGGTATTCTCCCCTCTCATCTCGTTACAAAAAATAAACTATTTTATTAAAGGACACATTTAAATTACTTGCATTATTAGCAGAAATAATGTCTTGTCTTATGTGTTGAATTTTCATGACTATTTCCCTGAAACTTCCCAGTAGTTGAGTAATGAGCCAATCTTGCTAAATCCTTTTATAGAGAGAAAACTATCTGGTCATGAAAGTAGAAATCTAATATTTCTCTCAGTACACTTTGCTGTTTTCTCTATGGCTATATAAATATATTTACAATATCATTATATTAGTTTTGATTTATACACTCAAATGTACACAAACATATTTGTAGATTTGCACTAGTAGGATATTTTAATTAACAGGAGTATCAGCTTGATAGCTTGATTTCTATAACCATATTTTTAATTAACATATTTGGCTAGGTTTATTATTAAATCTAAATCCTTAATTTCAAAACTACAAACCTTCATATAGCAGTTAAAATAAGATTTTGTTTTCCTACTAGTGTTACTTACAAGAGAATATTGCAGGGGAAAATTTTTTTTCTGTGCCAAATGGATTTGTCCCTACTAGTTTAACTGGCACTTGACTAACCCTAATATATTCTTAATCAGATCATTAATAATCTCATTTATTAATTAATGATGTTTGAGGAGTGGGAAAGAGACTGACATAATTAGACTAAATTCAATTACTTCTGCATGAAAACCAGTGTAATGGTATTTCACTCTAAGGATTAAGCATGATATGTAATATATGGAGTAGCTGGAAGAAATATATGCAGCTCATACTAGGATTTGAATTAGGAAGAAAAGGAATTCAGTAACAGATGAAGAAAGATATATATAGCACCTATAGACAGATTTTCCATTTTAGTAATGTACACAGTTAAAATTAATGTACACATTTTTGTACTTTAAAACCAAGTAAGACTTGTTATGTGACAGAGATAAAAATCACATTAAACTTGCTGCGTGTATTTTCTTTGTTCTTTCATCTGCTGATGTTAATTAGATATTAATAATCTAGTCAGTTTTTCTTGAAAGAGTAACTGAAAATGAATTAAAAAACATGAATTGTACTCCTAAATCTGCTATAATCAAAGTATGCCATTTCCTCTGTTTTAGATATTGTCAGCACTGAATAACTTTATTGATCTTGTCTTATTGTTGCTGGTACATTTAATTATAGTATTCATGATTGAGAGATGTGACATATAGATTAAACATAAAATAGAGATGAACTTTCATCAATGTAATTTTTTAACTCTAAGTGAACTTCATAAAAGTATTTTTTTTTCTAAAAGAAGACTGGAAAATTATTTTCAGAGTAGGAAAATACTATGATAGATGATGGCTCAGTACCCCTGAAAACTGAAATATTAGACAAGGCAAAACCTGTTAACTTGAGTGATGGGATAATTTATTTCTATTTCAATGTCCAATGCCTGTCTTCTATTTGTAGCATAGTAAAATACATTTTTCACCATTTGATCTTCACCAAATATAATGCTTCTTTTTCAGTAAAAGGTATAGTCTTTGGTAGGGTGACCAACCGTCCTCTTTTGCCCGGACATGTCCTCTTTTTATGTCCTGTCCGGGGCGTCCAGGCGGGTTTTCTAAATTTTATAAATTTACCCGGACGCCCCGGACTGGACGTAAAAGTG